>JAHIAM010003677.1:0-21240 GCA_021605205.1 Aegilops longissima | reverse complement strand
CACTGAATTCATCCAAGTTGTAACTTGTCCAGCCGGACGATAGCCTCATAATTTTCCCACCGTAGATCGGTGGGCTTCAAGATGATAGGCGCAAAGGTAACTTGTCGCCTCACCACGCTGGCGGAACGCAGCTTGTGGTGGATATCCGGAGCTAATCATCTCGCGCCGAGAGGCTCGACGAACATTTGAATTTTGGAGGATATAGCTTGACTAAATCGCTGAGTGAAACCATATCGCTTTCTGGCTGGCGTGCTGTGTTTTGTTCAATCCGCCCAATAAGCGGTTGGTTTCACGCTTATTATGCTCGCTTCAAAGATCACTCGCCAAAGATGGCGTTGCGCAGACTCACATTTCTGGCTGCACTGGCTTCTCCCCTGCCTCGGAGCAGCAGGAGGTTTCGAGTGTTGACCATCCCGGAGACAAAGCAAGGTTTAAACCAGAGGGCAGAATTTAACAAGGAAGTGCGGAAGGTAATGGACAGCATGGAATGCAAAGATGTTCATCCGTATGACATGGTAATATAAAACTGCCATATATATATATACCATCGGTCATACACACCATTCATAGTTTAGTACAAGCCTCGACGGAGTACAACTATAAGGAAAGGCGCTATATCTCATCGGAAGCAATCCAACTCTATACATTATTTTTCTACACTTCCGAATGATACACACTAAGTCGTATTCCACGAAGTCACGCAGGACGGTGGAAATACAACTAGTACCATACTAGGAATACTACTACTATCTCAGCAGCTCCATAGTAGTCCTCATAGAAGTCACCACCTGCACTGAAGTGGAACATGATCGTCCGGAAATGCATAATCCTGGGGCCTGTGGGACCATAAGGACTCTGGATGTGGCCGTGGACCAACAAACGGTGGCGACGAGGCCCACGAGGAGGAGTGATGCTCCAACCTCACGCTCCATGAAGTCCGCAGACTCGCCCGCACGGGTACAAGTCTCTCATGTCCATACATCCAGCTTGCACGGCAGGTGCAAACCTAGTCGAGTAGCCTAGTGGTCGAACGGGCATTAAAGTTCCATACGCAAGGTCCGGCTCACGGTCCTTGTCCTCCAAAGAACTCAGAGAAGTGCGAAGGAGTGAGTCCTCATGGGATGCATCACGCTGTACAACCTCAAGATAGCCATGCGCTGTGAAGGGATGCCGCATATAGCGGAAATCGTTGCTCGCCAGCAGTCCTGCTCAATAATAGTCATCATGGAATAGGCTGCATCTGCACGCACATTCCAATAGTGATTCCGAGCCCATAGGAACAAGTGAAGTGGCTCAAGAGTCTGGTAAGATGGATAGATCCGACCGTGTATAGATATTGGCTTTGATTGAAATCCCTAAACTGCTCCTCGACGGTATATTCAGATACCATCGATAACCAGCCTCAATCATCACCCTAACTAACATGGCCGCAGTGACCGCACACATCAATGCAACGGGTCAAAGTAACCACTTGGTTCGGGGCGGTGGCCATCTAAAAGCACAGCCACAATGCAAAGGCATTAGAATTCTAGGAAAATCGGGCAGCATAACATCTCAGAATGCTCAAAATCAGATTTGAGACATTCAAAATCAGATTGCCAAACCACTTAACAACATCATATCAAGGTTCTGTTCAAATGATAGCATACTAAAATTTAGTAGCACCGAACCGAGGATGTAACCAACAATCCTATAAGTTACTACGGATTAGTAACACGTGAACTGATAGAGAGAAGAGAGCCTAGTCCTATACCCACGCCGAATGAGAAGAGGATGACTCTGATCGAGGTCATAAGGTAAAGGAGTAAAAGAGCCTTACGCTCCTCCCACAATCAATTCCCTACATATAACTAAAGCATTTCTAGACTCAACTTCACCAGTTTGGCTTAGCGAACCTACAGTGCAGCCCCGCTCGATGCCAACGCTGTCAGACCCCGATTCCAAGTCACATCGACCTAGCCGGTAACACCTCATATCACTTTGTGGCCTCACGCACGGTATTCTATCGGTGTCGCTTACCATGGCCCGGACCGCTTATGCGCTTTTTGCTCACGATATGATAGTGTCGCTAGCATCCACATGACAAAGAACCCGGCCGACATGGCTAGTCGTGAACCCAAAGCGCACTAACCTATGGGGACAGCATACATGAAACACTTCGAGCATGTCGGTCATCAACGCATGAACTCGGGTCTGTAGCATCTAACAGGACTCGCATCCCGGCTGTAGCAGTGCTAGGCAGACTCCAGTATCACCGCTGCGACATTTCAAGGGACGTATATAGGAACGAAATGAAACACATGCCGCCAACAATGTCCAAGCAAAGAGTGTGGTTAGCAGGACTCCGTGAACCGGGCAGAAGGACTACTATCGCCAAGCTAAGTAGACTACATTTCCCATATGAGAGGCTGCCAAGGATAAACAACTAGTTTGTCTGATCCCACTCATACCAAGCATTTCAATTATACACGCAATATGCCCGATATGAGTAAATACAACAAGGCATCACAACAAAACTCTACAACTCAAGTATTTTATTTAAGAGGCCCGAGGAGCCATACATAACATATTCATACGTAGGGTCACATGACCCAACACTCAAGTCATACAATCATACAAGCACATGCGGAAGCAAACTATGTCTCGAGTACGACTCTAGAAAGAAAGAAAGCTTGTTGGAGCCTTTCTATCTACAATGGCCCTTCACAGTCTTTAGATCGCCACCGGTGGCTAGCTTACTCGTCAAGTCAACATCTACATAGAACTGGAGAGGTAGTATAGTCCTCAAAAATATTGATTACAAACATGAGTACAAAAGTACTCAAAGAAGTCTTACCACGTAATCCTATCATACATGCACATTCTCAAGGAAGGAAGTGGAGTTATTTGCAGCAAGCCAGCTTTGACTCTGGCTAAGCTTATCCCACGTGACACACTTTGTAAAGCATTTTGTCGCATACGAGTCCACTAATCACCATCACATATTTCCACTGCGGATCCTCTCGTCATCCCCGAGAGGGCCATCCACGATACTCACACTTATCTTGAGGCTTTTAGTAGTATCCATTTACTTGTCTATGAACCGATATAGGTAACCCAAGTCCTTCTCCGCGGACACGGCTATTCAATAGATCATATTTAACCCTCGCAGGGTATACTTCTTCACACACGCTCACCACTTATCGTCGCTTACACGCACATGTACTGCAACCTTCAAGCGGAAGCTCAACGGGTGTCGGCCACAGCCTACCTAAACACTCAAGTCCCTAGTCCAGTTTATCGCCTATTCGGTTCCATCCGCAGGAGTCCGCCGAGGTTTCCCATACAGCCCCGAACGATGTGCAGGTGGTTCCCGAGATACCAAACGGCACTCGCACACCGGCCACGGTGTTCACCGCAACACAACCCACCCCTAAGGTCAGCTGCTATATGGCGGCCCCAAAGATGCTACAAACACCGTAAACTACTTGCAACTCCTCGACTATGAACAGGTGGTTAAGAAGCCAGAGGGTCCATTGGTTTGGCCCAATGCGTGGTAGTAGCTAGTTCATGGATCACAAACACAGATCTCAGCCTAAGTGCGGCCTCAATGAAACAACCCACCATGTACTCCTACATGGCCTCTCATCGATACTTTACCAAATCGTGTTCAACACTTTCACTCTCGAACCAACACAACCTTTCACTCCAGCTCATCATCCCGATGAGCCGCACTTGACACAACTCTAAGCATAGCAAGCATAGCATGGTAGGAATCACAAACATGGCTCAATCAACTCCTACACATACTAGTGGGTTTCATCTAGTTATCGTGGCAATGACAGTCATGCAAAGGAAGTGGGTTCAACTACCGCAGCACACAACAGCTTGAATCGCTTGTTTAATGCAGAACGAGAGCAGAAGCGAGAACATGGGTTTGTATCGAATGATCAATGAATTGCTTGCCCGATGGAACTGGGTGGAGAACTGCCTTCGATGGGTAGTCGAGGTTATCTTCGCAAGTAACCTATCATGAAAACACACCAAATAAACACACAAGACAATATGCAACAATATGATGCATGCTATGACATGGCAAGATGGATGTGTGTTGGCCTAATGCAAGTTGAAAGAATAGGGATGAACTCATTTGAATCAAGGATTCAAATGATAGTTCATTTGAGTTAGACCTAATGGTGCAATTTCTTATTCTGGTTATTCAGCATAGTTAACTTGTTTTAACATGCATGAAACCTGTACCAATGGATAGAGTGTATTTTTCTGATAATTTTTCATATATAAATCTTTGCATTTGGAGTTATAGAATAAAAGTTATAAGCATTTGAATTTGATTTATATTCTGAATTTACTATATAAAATAAATCCAGAATTTGAATTAATGCGTCAAGATGAGGTCAGCCATGACGTCAGGGTCAACGGGTCGCCCAGGTCAAACCGACCAGTGGGACCCGTGATGTCAATGGTTAGTTTAACTAATTAGATTAATTAGAACTAATCCTAATTAGTTAACCGGGGTCCACCGCCATCGACTCATACAGTCATACAGGCCCACGGACAGGTCAACTCGGCTGCTCAGTCACGGCAAGAGGCAAGGCTGGGCGGAGCAAAGTGCTTTTGCACTTTCCGGCATCAAATGAGGCGCGGGAGCATCTACGGGAGCTGGAGATGAGCCGCGTGTTTGTGGGGGCTCGGGTTATAGTGGCTGGAGTTGGCGCCAGAACGAGTCGGGCGGCGGCCGGGCTCGGTGATGTCGGGTTTGTTGTTAGGGGGCAAAGTGAGGCTGGAGTGGAGTAGTTAGGTCCAGCGAGCTCGGTGAGTGCGATGGACAGGGTGGCGCGTGGCTGCTTGGTGGCCGGAGCCTCGCCGGCGACGTAGCTCCGCGGGCGGCTGCGCTCGGGTGATCGACGGGCGCTGCTAGGTGCAAGAGGAAGAGAGCGGAGAGGACGGGAGTAGCTGTGCTCACAAGTGAACCCAGAGAGAGCCTCGCTGGGTCGGGACGGTCTCGATGCGCGGCGACGGCGATGGGGATCTCCATGGTGGCGGAGTCGGGCGAGGTCAAAGCGGCAGCTAGGCGCAGCAAGAGCCTGAGCTTGGCTTGTTCGACGGAGTCAACGACGGCGAGGCGTACTGCACAAGGTCTCGGGGCTGGGACGACGGTGGCTACGGCTACGACGGAGGAGCGGGCACGGTATGCTGCCATGGTAGGGAGAGCGAGAGAGGAGCAGGGGAGAATGGGTGTCCTGGGTCGGGCGACGACGCGGAGGTCGCCCAGGCGGGCGGCGGCGAAGAGGTGAAGTGGCGGCGCCAGCGGCGCATGCCTAAGCCACGGGCCGCAAGATTGAAGCTGCCTGTCAAGCCGAGCTAAGAAGCTCAGCAGCGCGCTCGGGTTGGCTGGGTCAATGGTGGGCCGGGCGGCTGTGCGTAAGTTTTTCCTTTTAAGCTTTTTCCTATTTTCAGAACTTTGTTGGGGTTTTAAAATACTAAAACCATTTTAAAATTACCAAAATGCTCCCGTCACTTGTTGAATATTCAACATGAAACATTCTGGTTTGGCAATTTTGAACATTTAAAATATTTTTCATAATTTGAAATGCTTATTTCAAAAACTTGTGAATTAATTCTAGAACCCTTAGATGACCTAGAAAATGGTTCACCTTCTTGACATGGGTTCTCAACCCAAATAAAGAGGATGAGCATTTTGAAGGGCATTTTGGATTCATTGAAATAATTTTAGTAAACCCTAGTTGTTTTAAGGGGGCTGTTCTGGGTTTCCTCGCCTTCCCATTTCAAATTCAAATGAAATTTAAACATGTTGCACACCCTAATGCATGGTCTATCTGGGATGTGACAAATTATCACCGTATGGCCCATGAGACTTCTAAAGGCGCCGCTTACCTTCGTTATAGACCTGTTCCCTTTTCAACACAAACCCAAGAGCAGCCCGGCGCAAAAGTCATGGTTTTTTCTTCCGTGAGAGGCACGGTTGTGCTTTTAGCGAGTCACGGCTTCAGCGTTTTCGGAAAATAAAAATGCATTTTCTGTTTTTTTCTTCTTCACGAGTCACAGTTTTGCTTCCGCTGAGGCACGGCTGCCTTCTCGGAAAAGGAAAACAAAACGTGTTTTTGTTTTTTTCTTCGTGAGAGTCACGGTTTTCCTTCCGCGAGAGGCATCGGTTGTGATTATGCGAAATACAGTTGCGTTCTCGGAAAGGGAAAACACATGTTTTCATTTTTTTCTTCACGAGAGTCACGGTTTTGCTTTCGCAAGAGGCACGGTTGTGCTTTCATGAGATCACACTGCGCTTCCTCGGAAACAAAAAATGCGCTTATTTTTTCCTTCCACGAGTCACGGTTTTGCTTCCACGAGAGGCACGGTTAGGATTTCGCGAGAGGCACGGGCGTGCCTCTTTCGGAAAGGGGAAAAAACCATGCTCCCAGTTCAATTTCTTCGCTTGGTTTTTTTCGTCCGGTTTTTTCGTGAAAAAAAAACTTCGTCAAAACCTATCAACATGGGATCTAGTTTTCAAGATCTCGACGTGAGAAATCCAATGGTGAAAACGGTTCGAGATTTGGACGCACGGTTTAAGAGATAATATGTTTTGAATAAACGGATCTATGAAAAAAGGGAGAACTCCCAGGTTGCAACAAGTGGCGCGCTGCATGTGTCCCACTTGTCGCAACCTGGGAAAGTGGAGTGTTCTTTGCAACGAGGACTCCTTAATTAGTGATTTCGGGTTAGGTGCTCGCGGTCTCATCCAGGAGATCTTGAGTTCGAACCCTGGCTTTCACAATTTTGTTGTGCGAGAGTTCTATATGCTGTCCGTAGGCGTCCGATCGATGCAATTAATAAGCGACGCTACCAACGGGCCGCCCAATTATCACGCCCGAAAGCAAAAAATCGTAAAGAAGCGCACGCTTGGGATCGAACTCCCAACCTCATTATGTATTCCTACGTGCCTACCAGCCGAGCTAGCAACCCACAACGGTATAAAGGCAGCGCCACCGTAACGTGATAAAAGATTGCTGCAAATAATGTTTTTATAAAATAAATATTTTAGTATCATGTTGAACAAATTTTAAAATACAAGATATTTTTTGTAAAACACCGAATAATTCAAAACCACAAATGAACTATTTGTATTATACGCTGAACGCTTTTTCATATAATGATGAACAAATTTTAAATACACAATGAACATTTTTCATAGCGCTGAACAATTTCATAGTATAAGATGAACATTTTGTAGTACACGATGAACATTTTTATAATGCAAGGTGAACTATTTCATAAAATACAATGAACATTTTCTACGACGAAGATTTTGTAATACATGATGAACTTTTTATATAATACGAATAAAGAGAAAAAACATAAAGAGGAAATAAATATAGAAACATAAAAGAAAAGGAACAAAACATAAAATTAAAAACCAAACAAAACAACTAAAACCGCATAAAACAGTTGAAAACCCGGAAGAAAAAACATAGAAGAAAAATGAAAAAAAACCCGAATGAACAAATAAGAAGCAGCAATGAACTAATCAAAAGACAAAGGCAAATCCTGACATGGGCCGCCCACTAGAGGCTCCTCAAACAGGCTACGACATTCTCGATGCTAACGAGCCGCCAAATAGGGTTTGCTCAATTCTTCCCCTTTTATTTTTTTTCTTTTGCACCCTACATGGGGCAATCCAGCCTGGGCCTCTCAGACTCTAATACTGGGCCCTGTATGTTTTTTTCCTGTCCCATGTGATTTAGCATTTTATTCACTTTCCGTGATATTCACAAATGCCATCATTTTGAATTGTCAATAACTAAATAACCATGCATCCAAATAAAACTCCGCTATATATGCATCTTGCTCAGATTTTCATGTACTTTCATAATATGCAACTTTCATCCTTGTTAAAATCTTTAAATGCCTGTTTGCATTATTTTGCTTAAAGGACATGTTAAAATGGTTTATTTCATAACTTAATAATCATAGCTTCGAATTTAATAAACTTTATATGTAATGGTCTAGAAAATGCATAGTTTAACATGGTGCACTTACTTTTCTGTTTAACAACTCTAAAATATGGTTTAGGGCAGAACAGTACCATATCCAAAATATACACATGGGGAGTTTCCGGATTTGTTGTTTGTTGTTTCCAAATTTCAATTAAATTGCTTAGATAGTGTAGTTTTGTTATGCTTCACCTCTTGCCATTTTAACAACTTTTAACCTTGTCATGCATCATACTTGTTTGTGCATCATGCTTTGATTATGTGATGGTTTTTACTATGTTGTTTGCTTCTTTCGGTTATGCTTTTTCTAGTTAGTTCCAAGCTATGTTGTGATTGTGAGGATCTGCTCAACCACGCTGATTCGCCTACTCATGGGCTCGATCTTCTTCTGTCGTGGAATTGTCACACAGATGTACCAGCGTATGACTTAGTCAGGAGCCATCGCAACTAGGTTAGCTTAAAGGGGTTAAACGACGTAGGACACAAGGAGTTTATACCGTTCGCCATTTGGCGTGAAGGTAAAGGCTTAATCCAGCTTGAGGTGGTATTGCTTATGTCTCGATTACCAGGGAGCGAATACGCTTGACCTAGCTTTCGATCTGTTCGCCGGGTTGTCCAATTATATACACAGGTTGACGCCCGGCGACTCACAGAGTCCCGGCCGGCTCATAATCAATGTGTTCGGCTAGGTGACAAATTATTCTTCCCTTAGAATCCAAGTCCTACATATATGGTGGTTTACACCTATGGGCCTTAAGTTTCCTTTGGGGTTCGGGCCCTTAGGAAGTCTCGCTTCATGAACCGCCATCTTCAACATCTTCATGGGCTTTGTCTTGATAAACTGTCGCTGGTATAGCCCGCCCCTCCTCCGGCAGGTCATACCCAAAGTTATATCCCCAACATTAGCCCTGTGTTGATTTGAACTTGTTCATGTCAATCTTCAACCCTTAGGAAAATCCTTCTTCATTTATTCTTGCGACACTCGCAACACGCCGTGACGCCATCTTCTAAGATCGTGGTAACCCGCCAGGACGCCACCTGTCATTAATATTACATAAATGCCAAATCATAATATATCTTCTCTTTAATGATACTCAAAATCGAGGCGTCCGTCATTACATATCCATTTTATAACCTCCTTGATTCTCACGCCGCCACTTATCTTTCCAGCTTTTATAAATAGGGCCAGGGTCCTTTCACTTTCCCTTGCCTCCTTGTCTCGCTCTTTCCACCTCGTGTCGCCTCAAGACTCAACTCCGCCGCCATCGCCGACCTTCGCCACCGCCTCAACCACGACCGCTACATTAACCTGTTTTGACCAGAATACATCCGCAAGGCCCGCTATTCAACAGCTCGTGAGTTCTCCTCCTTCCTTTTCCCATAGATCCCATTAGGTTTTATGAGTTCATCGGAGTTCATCTTCTTTTCTTTGATGTAGCTTGCTCTTTTAATCGAACTTGGTACCTCTCCAAGTATAAGTGGTAGCTGTAGTACTATTTTTGCTACTAGGCATCTCCTTTGCATAAAAAAATATGATCCGACATATGAACTGCCAAGCACCATAATTTTAGATCTAGATATTGTTCCATTATCCGGCGTCAGATATCCAAAATCATAGCATCAATCATGGAACCTATTTTTTAACACTTAGCAATTTTTCCTTTCTCATATCTATACCTCAAGAATTGTGTGGGTGTCTTAACTCTAAAATCGTGAACCCGCCAGTAGCATTAGTCCCTAAGCCACCAATAGCTCGCCTTTATAACTTCAATGCCAATCTCGGTTTAACACCCATGTATGCTTCATGTAATCTCCGCTTGCTTTCTAAACCATCAACCGACTTAACAATAAAATCTTGAACCTGCATAATCTTTCTTTCAGATCATCAAGAAAAATGGCTAAGACGTGACACTTCCCAGAATCGGGTCCAATCCCGGTTACTAAAGAAGATTTGAACAATCATGTTGCAACCGGTGCCTTAGCCAAAAAGAGGTCATCCATTGAGGGCCCTGTGAAGAAAATCCTCCTACACCCAAAGGATGGAGAAGTGATTGTATTTATCACCACCGAAGTCGGGGTTCAGCCCACCCACTCAAAGTTTTTTCGTGATGTGCTTCATTTCCTCCAACTTCAGCCTCAAGATATTGGACCTAACTTCGTATCCAACATTTGCAATTTTCAAGTGTTCTGTGAAGCTTATCTTCAAGAAGAGCCCACGGTTGATTTATTGAGAGAATTCTACTATTTAAACTGTCAGACAGAGTTTGTTGACGGGCCCAACACCGAACTTAGTGGGGCTTCAATTCAAAAGAGGAAGGAAGTCAGCTTTCCCTATGCTAAGCCGCATAGTCACCCCAAAGACTGGAAGCAAACTTTGTTCTATTGTCAAGATACATCTCTAGCTGGTGAGAATCCTCTGCCGGGTTACCGTGATCACCGACTTAGCAGCACACATCCACTTCCCTCACGGCTCACTGCGAAGGAACGGGCCAAATATGCACCAGCATTTTCAAGATTCATAGCCTTTATGGCCAACGGCTTAACCGACATTGACTTTGTCCGGTGCTGGGTGTCTTGGAGCATCTTTCCATTAAGTCGTCGCCCTGGCTTAATGTGTGAATACACTGGTGGCGTAAAAGATCCCTAACGCCACTGTGACATTCAACTGTCTGACACAGAAATTACTAAAGCCACCAAGAAATTGTTGGACGAACCTTTAAAGGAATGCAGCAAAACATGACTTAATCCTTTCAGCTCCTTCAACAAGTCATAGTCGTAAGTGTTGCACACCTTCCATTTAATCAATATTTTCAATAGTTATACTTACTCATAATCTTTTTACCTCAACAGTTGATTCTCCATTTTGGAAGAAAAATCGCGAAGATAAGCCGCCAAACCGCTCGCATGACAAAAACCAAGGCCACCAAGATGCCTCGCCAAGAAGAAGACCACCGAGTCCGCCGAGTTGAACGTTGATGACGCCTAATGATGATAGTGAGTCGAGGTAGAACTTGACTTTCTGGCTCCTTTTTATACATCTCATTGACAATGATTGTTATCGATCGACGCAGAGGCCAGCAAAGGCATGTGACACATGAGGTAATTATTCTTTCCTCCGCTTAGAACCTCTCGCCAACACAGAAACCCGACAGCAAGCCGGAAAGTAAGCTTTTCTCACTCTCTAGCTCACTTGGATCCCAACTTTCTTTTGAAGAAACAACAACACGAAGCTCGCCGACTCATTCGACATAGCGCTGGTGTAATCACTTCGTCCGGCTTATCAAACACACCGTTCGCAAATGCCGCCCAGAGGTCTTACCTATTTCTGATATACTTATCCCAAGGCGGTCATTTTTACACCTCTTTATCCGCCTGATTCAACTATCGTGGACTTCTCATTCCTCCTCGAAAGTCAACAGAACTCAAATCCCAGCTTTCAAGACTATACATGGGTAAGAACATTTTCAACTATTCAAAACTTATATGTGATCACTACATCAATCTCTTTATGTTTCTTATTTTCACGGGCTAGGCTAAACCCAGCAAGAAAGCAAAGTTGAATAAGCCGGCCGATGATGTCATCCCGTCTGAGCCAGAACAACAACAACTAGCAGCTGAAGATATTACTGATGATCCGCCACCTCAAGACATGAAGTCCCCATAGATCATATAGATGTTGAACCGGCTATTTCTAAGCATCCAAGCCCGATTAAGCCTGCTGAGGAGAAGGCTGACGATGTTGTTGTCACTGGTTTTGGATTCACAGCTCCCGGTCAACCCACTATGTTATCTAAACACAGTGCCAAAGAAGAAATTTCTGCTGAAGATAAAGGCAAATGGAAGGTGGACTTAGAGAGCTATGCTCAATTCAGCGCTCAAGACATCCATTCCGGTTATTTAAACCATATACACCAGCCGTGATTTTGAAGCCGGCTTGGTTAACTTGATGAAGGAACGCTATGAGGTAAACGCTGCAACTCCCTTTATATGAATATACTTCTCTTAGCCGCCATGTTTATTGGACATGATAGAATAAAATGTTCAGAACTTCAATAGTTGCATAGATCAAATCCAAGAGCTCCCTCAGGGCCAGGTTTATTCATTCAACATGAACCAAGACTTATAATACCAAAGACTTCAACTTTGTATGTGTAGCCTGATAAGGGTCGATTTAATCAGCACGTTAAGCCGAGACTTTAAATAGCAAAATGAACTTTGCCTCCGAGACCGCAAGGGCTGTCTTAATCATGATGAATAAGGCGGACTAATCATCTTGTTGAAAATCAATCAACCCAATCAGTAGTCTTTATAAACCGGATGATATCATTTGTCCGGGTCATAAATATGTTATGAAACAAAGCAATAGGCATTAGCCCCCAAGTGCCAAGAATAATACTTGTATTGTGCTTTGGGACTTCCAAAAATTTGTGTTGAAAAAGAGCAATATGCATTAGCCCCCAAGTGCCAAGAGTAATACTTGTATTGTGCTTGGGACTTCAAAGAGTTATCATGATTGCAATCTTATCCGCGTGTGCTTATGTCGCAGGCTGAATTGACTGAAAAAGACTCGCAACTTAATGATCTTAAGGCTAACATCAAAACTCAGTAGTCAGAGACATCCAAGGCCAAGTCAGAGCTGAAATCTGCTTTGGAGAATATTGAGCAGCTGAAACTGAAATGGAAGTCTGGCAAAGAGGGCAGGAAAACTGAAATGCAGCTCATAGAGAGTGTAAGAGGTCGAAGCCATGCTTAAGCCGGTGACTGAGGAGTTATCCGGCTTAAAGCAACAGATTGATATTATGTCATCAACCATCTTGGTAAGAACATGTCTCCTTTATATCTTAATAATCATATTATAAATGGTTTCCGACTTACCCATAACTTTAAATGATATAGGTTCGCGAGCATGAAGTTGGGCCTGTATACGCGCGTCCTGCTTAAGGCTATCTACACTCTTGTAGAACAGTTTTACACCGGTGCCCAACGAACCATTGCCTCTACATCAAGCACAAGAAAACTCCTCCACACTTATCAAGGATACACTAAAATAGTTATCTGCATGCCAAAAAGAATTGATGACTTAAAATGGGGACCCGCCAGTAGCTGCTGCCTTGACTGCCTTAAGCCGGGCAAAGGCATGGCAAGCTGATCTTGACCAGGAGGATTTGGCCAACGGCTGCCCAGTTTCCAAGTAGACGGATTTGCCTTCAGCGCTGATGATTTTGCAGAGATAGCAAGAGCCATGCGCCCCTTAGCACACAAGCTGGCTGACGAAAACATTCTATCCACATACTAGGCGGTTTATGATGCTGACAAAAAAAGAGTTAGCTCGCCAGTTCACAAGCAAACAGATCTTATCACACCGATTCGTAAGCATACCTTCGCTCCTGACATTGATCCATCAAACCTTATTGATGATGAAGCTGTGTTTAGAGCATTGACTGGTATCAACTGGGCTGCGCCTGACTTCCAGCTGATGGATAAGCAAGGAGCTAAAGATGAAGAAGAGGTGCAGGAAGATCCAGAGTCTTCAACTCGCCAACAGCCATAAGCCGGTTTATTAAGCAGAATACTTTGCAGTGTTGACGGCTCCAAAACACTTATTCTCGTTGGGCCATCAGATGCCTTGTAATAGGCTAGTTAAACTCTTGATCTACCATGCCATCGTGCATGTTTTGTTTTGCATGATACTGCTGATCCACCAGTTGAGGATATGCAACTTATGTTTATGATATCATCATGTAGATCAGTTGTTTATCCCTTTCTCCTGTACACAAACAAATCATAAGTGCCCTGGTAGTTTACCACTGGGTGGGTCATAATGCCTAGTGTAAGTCCACTGGTGACCATAGAAGTTCATAACCTGGGTAAGGGGTAATATCCCAAATATGAGACATAATCATGGCAGCTTGGCACAACTTGTAAAACCATATGGGAAGAAAAGGGTGATACAAATCCAAAATGAATAAAACCCAAAAACACGAGGCTTTCATAGGCCGAGCCAAAATATCTACTTCAATAAAACTAGCATGATAGCCATCGGAGTATGCGGCTTTCGTGAGCCGCCTCACATGACCCAATCGACATTTTAACCCTGACAAGTTCGTGGTCTTAAAAGATTGACTTATCAAGAGTATGCGGGTTGAGTAGCATCATGCAAATAGGCCGTTTCACCAAGTTTCAAGGAAGGCGGCTTAATAGCCCTGGTTTATCCTCATGCTCCGTAGTCGGCCCTCACATGAAATGTTAACCTTAACCACCAGGTCTTATTAAAGGTTGACCGTTAAGGGTACAAATGGGTCATTCAGATTACCTTATGGAGAAGCATCTTGCATACATGCAGATAACCCAGATTTTGGTGAATACACCTAGTGTCCAAGCCAATCAAAAGGGTGAATATATCTATGTTCATTGAACATGAAGCCCCAAATGATATATTTATGAGGTGTACTGCGGGAACCCACGCTTGAGTTGTAGCCGCATCCAACTCTCTTGGTCCCTCTAACTCGGTCCATTTAAGCCTCTCAAGTGATCATGTGAGATGACAATAAAGACTTGGTTTTGAAGAAATGAAATGATGATGCCCTGAATTATCGTGGATGCCGCTTTATTATAATGATTATAATATATACATCATCAAATTATGTACATCACGAGAGCCGTGAATCAGTGTGTAATAAGGCCAAAGATGAGGAATATTCCATGGCCGTCGGTCCTCCTCCGACGCGCGAGTCCTTGTGTCGGGGTTGTGCGATATATGCCAATGGATGGCTTATCATGGTGGGAGCAGAACGTCAGCCGGTGGCTGGAAGCGGATGAGGCGAGACACTAACGCCGGCCAGATTTTACCCTGTTCGGGCTCTCCTAGGAGATAACACCCCTAGTCCTGCTTTCACGGGTCTCCGTGATGATCACTAAGGCACAAGTGAATACAATGGTGCTCCTTGAGCTGTATGTTAGAGGTAGGAGAAGGCAAGGCTAGCTCTCCTTTTCTCCGTGGGTTGGTCTAGTTCTAACAGTTGGGAACCCATTGTATGGGTGCCTGGGGTTTATAGGCCTACACCCCTGTGGGTACATGGTAATCCGCCGGGCGAGGGCCCGCCGCTGCCTTTCTTCGGCCGCTTCTCGGCGATCGGCTGGGCCCACACTGGGGGCCCACCGACTGTTGGGTATAGTACAGTTATCCCCCGGGCCTCGGTTTCGCCGGCCGCAATCATCATCGTAGCGTGACTTAATGACGCAGGCTTGGTCGGGGTGGATGATAGCTCCGCTCACCTCGGCGGGCGAGTAACAGTAGCTACCCGTGTCTCTTCCGTTAATGGCGCGGGTCCCAAGGAAGGGGCGGCCGATCGCTAGGGCCGACCTCCATCGGGTCCGACCGTGGGGCTTTTGCCGCCTTATGGGCTCACTGATCGGTGGGTCCTGGCTGCCCTGGGCCGCACTGACAGCTATCGTGGAGCAAGACTCTCCTGCCAGTGATGATAAACAGGATGGCGGGCAATAGGCAAGGCCAGCGGAGATCTCCGCCGTATGGTGCACTATGGCCACGCGCCTCGGATGGGGGATGGGCCACTTTAGCCATTCCCTGCCTCAGATTTCTTGATGAGGGCACATGCTTCGCTTAGGCCACGGGCCGACTCCCTGGGCCGGCTTTTCTAGAAGCCGCCAGCTAGAGTCGCTTGTCTTGACCTCGCCCAGACTCCGTCCGGCTCACGGGCAGCCGGCTATTCCTCCACCAAGCTTCCGTATAAGTATTTTTCACGGGCGCTGAGGGCGCGGCTAGCCTCGATGTCTTGAAAGGTTCGGCCCGTTGCTGGCCTACCCATGGCCCATTACTCCGACAAGAGTCCCGAAGCTGGTGAGGTGTCATGGTGATCAGCCGAGGAGCCTCAGCACTTTTTTCTCCAAGTGGTTGAGGTGGAGCCTTGTCCCATTTCCGCCGGCCGACTGTAGGAGTCGGACTTGCCCAATCTGTTTTATCCAAAATTCAACGCTTCGGCAGATCCAAGTGGCGTGTTAGCTTAGGCTTCCAGTGCCGCCTGCTATGGGCCTGTCACGTGGCAACGAAAGCGGACGGGCCACGCTGCTCACCCTCGCCGATGGGAGACGCTGGCGCGGGCCTGCCACTACCACGCCGGCACGCGAGCGGATTTGCTGTGGCCGAGGTGGGCGGTTGAGCTTTCCGGAGTTACGTGATGCAGAATCTCGCGATAAACGTGGGGGCGGGGGTGGGTGCAGAAATCCCACGATCGCCTCGCTTTGCAGCCCATAGGCCTATAGTAGGGGGGGGGGGAGCGTGAGCACGCCGCCCTCCTCCCCACCGCCTTCTCTTCTTCTTCCTCTCGCCGCAGCACCTCCAAGCCACGCCGAGCGCCAAAGGCTTCGTTCTAGATGAGCTATCTTCTGCCCCCGCCATTTCTGACGCGCCCGGAGCATGGGACGGCCCAAGTTCAGAACGCACCATGTTGGTTTCTCCGCCGCACGCGGGCGCTGCTCGGCAAGGATTTCGTGGAGGGTCCACCTCAACCGGCGGGGGAGATCTCGCCAATGGAGGAGGGCGAGCAGGTCGCTTCCGCCGCACTGCCCGCGCTGCCTTGGCTTGCCGGAGAGCAACTTCTTCCGGTCCTTCCTAATTTCACGGCTCCGTACCGCACCACCAGCCCGAACACGGTTGTGTTGTTGTCCGCCACGCACCTTGTGCGAAGGCTTCTCGGCGCCCTCCCCACCATCAAGCTCGAGGGAGTTCTTCACATCAAGCTCGCACCTCGCCGCGGCGCAAGCCGCCAATGCGTTGCTCATCGAGGTGCGCGATGTTGAAGTCGACAATCCGTTTCCACCCATCACGCTGATCAAGTCGGTGAAGATGTGGCAGCTGTCATACTTACATGAAGAGCGCCTTCCCCAAGGGCGACTGGTCAACTTGCTGGCTTTAGAGCTGGCCAGCCAGCCGGGAGGCGCCCAACCGGTCATACCGGCCAGTGTCATTGTCGTCGCAGGAGCCGCCATCGCGCTGCTCCATGTGCCGACGAGTAGGAGGGCCAGACCGGCCTGATTTGCCGGTTGCCTTCATGGCGCGCCGGTGCCCGCCTGTACGCCTCCGATGATCTCACCAGATGAGGGACATCGACCCGAGTCGTCTGTCAGGCACCAAAGATATGCCTCACACGAGGTAGATCTCATGGTGAACTATCTTATGAATCGGGGAGCTCATGGAGGAGTGGCAGTTTGGCAAGGAGCCGATTCACGCCGCCAAGCCCCGCCCATGGTAAGTCATCTGCCTTTTTTCTCTGCCTTTGTTGCCGGGTTCGCCTTGCCAAACCTGACCAATCGGTTTTGAACAGTAGCCCTCCTCTAGCCAGCAGCCGGCGCCGCGGGGCCAGAGCGCCAATTCCTCCCCGACCGAGCGCAGAGTGACGTCGACGACCCCGACTTGGGGGCGGCGGTCTTGGAGGAAAACACCGAGGGAGGAGGCGGCAACGCAGGTGGCCCAATTCTCGGAGCGAGCCTCGAGGACTGGCCTGATGATGATGCAGGGAAGCGCTTCGCGCTTCAAGCCGAGTCGGCCAGTTGCAGCACGAGCTTGTTCGCGCGCCAGACACTCAAGGCGGCGCTAAGAAACGCAGGGTCAAGCCGAAGCGTTCGGCAAGCGGTCAAGACGCCCAAGGGCTCTCGGCCGCAAGCATTAAAGCCGGATTTGAAGCCGCGAAGGCTAACCGCTCGAGGAGGTGAAGAAGCCGCAACTGGTTTCCGCGTAGTACTACCTTTGTTGCGCGCCATTTTTCTTTGTTGATTTTGTCTGAGTTTTTGTTTTGTTTTTATTCTAGGGCTCCGCCTCTCTCGAATCGCCGCCGCCCATCGGGGGTCGACGGAGACCTCCGCCACTACTCGGCGGATCGATCCGCCGACCTTCGGGAGGCGAGTGCGCGAACACGCGAAGCGCGGAGGAGGCGGAAGCCGCTCACCGGAGAAGGCGGATGCCACCGCCTCAAGAAACCGTGGAGGCCGAGGCCGACACGGGCGAAGAAGCAGGCCGAGGAAGTCGCCAGACCGCAAGTCGGTGATTTTATACCCTCGAACTCAAGGCTGCCAACCCCGGAGTTCGTGGCGTACACTGGGGAGGCATGTGATGAGAACCCGATCATGGAGAGGGATGGTGGTGACACCACCATGTCGGATGTGATCGTGCTGCCGCCGCCCCCGCCTGGGAACATGCAAGGCGAGCAGCCAGCGGACCCGCCGGTGCCGCCAACTGAAAACGAGG
The DNA here is from genome assembly GCA_021605205.1 of Aegilops longissima. Taxonomy (NCBI): domain Eukaryota; kingdom Viridiplantae; phylum Streptophyta; class Magnoliopsida; order Poales; family Poaceae; genus Aegilops; species Aegilops longissima. Next base: position 2,973 of record JAHIAM010003677.1, on the reverse strand, counting down.
TGGCGACAGTTCGACTCTTGAGGTCGGCACACCGACGCTGCAGCCGATTTGGTAAGGCGGCTTCGGCGCCACTCTTTACCGAGGCTGGCGCCACGAAGCCTCGATCCCGACACCACGGCGATTAGCGCCGCGCCACCGGGTGGGTGCGGGTTAAGGAGTGACAGCCCTCCGAATAAGCCGGCGCCGGATGTTCAAACCAAACTCCATGTCAAGCCGATGCCATCAGAACTACAACATGGCGATTTGCATCGCGAGGGCCATCCGGTATGCTTTTTCTTCCTCATTTTTAATTTTGTATCGCTTCAAGGCTACAACAGCACTCCACTGGGTGAAGTCCTCGAAGTTCGGCCGGTCCACGAAAGCGGTTCGAACTTTAATTAGCAGTGCTCTAAGAGCCGGATGTCCTGCCGCAGGATTAACATAACCTTCATGCTGCCGCCTTCAACTCCAAGGTCCTGGAGTTGGATCAGCGGACCGCCGACTTGTCGGAAAGCCGGAGTAAGTCCTCTTGTTTCTCCGGGTAGGGCGCTACCGGTGCGCCTACAGCTATAGTCCCTCGAGATTCGGGCCGATCGCTGAGCAATGGGCCGGATCTTCCGCCACTATTCTTCTTTTCGTTGATGACTTTCTTCCGCTGGGCGCATCAGCGCACTAAGGGCTGTAGTCCTCGAGATTCGGGCCAACTGTTGAGCAGTCGAGCCGGATCTCCCCGGCGGCTATTCTTTTTTGTTGGCAACTAACACCTTGCTTTCTTCTTTCCTTCCGCAAAGGCCAACGCCACCTTGTAGCAGCAGCTGGGCGAAGCCAACACCACGCTATGCTTAAGGAGGAGGAGCACGGCAAGTTGGTTGAGGAGCGGGACCGCTTGTCACGAATCGGCGGAATGTAAGGAGCTCCTCAAGAAAGCCTAGAAGGAGGCGGAGGACAATGAGAGACCGCTTCCTTGCTGAGTTCATGGATCAACGGTCCACCTGGATCTGAGCAAGGAGGCGGCGCCGACTCCGGCTTTCACGAGATCGAGGATATAGTCGACGGTGAGCTTCCTCTTTTCCTTATTTGAGCTGTCGGCTGTTGGTCGTGCTGCCTTCTCGCCTCTAACTTTGGCTCTTTGCTTTCTGTCTTGGCAAACTTCTTCCCTGGTCATTCGGATGCCGCCAATCAGGCCATTGAAGCCGATCGTGAGGACAGAGGGCGGACGGCGCGCAGATCACCGCCGACACCCCCCGATGTCACACCCTAATTTTCATGCCACTGCACTTAAGCCAACAATCATGATAAAATGTGGTTTGACAAAAAATTTTGAGTGTTTTGGACCTTACCTTGATTGGATTTTGTCTGTTGTTTGCAAGTGCTCTAAAAATCAAATAAATCCTCCAACTCCTATACTTCATCTCTTTGCTCCAAACTCCTGAACCAATGAACATGCCATGTGTATAGGACATAAAAATAATTTCTTACAAAAAAAAATTTGGCCAAGTAGTATTTTTGAAAGTTTGTTTTCCAAAACCCTGAATCGAGGTTTGCACCGCAAGTACTTAATTAAGGGCAGCAAAATCTTTCCAAAATATATTTGACTCAGACAGATATAGGATACCTAAACTATAAAATTATAATTTAAAAGTTATTTTCCTATTTTATTTAAAGGCTTTTTTTAAGGCCGGAAATGGTCTTTAATAGGTTAAAATTATTTTAATGCTTTAAAAATATTTGGGAAAAACCTAGGGAAATTCAGTGGACATATATTGTCCATATATAAGAGTTTCAACACATGGTCATGTTAAAAACATTGGTCAAATCCCTCAAAAACCCTTTCTGGATATTTCAAGATTTTGAAATATTTACAAAGGAAATATTCCCCAAAAATTCCAATAAAATTCTAGGATTTCAAATATGACATGTTTGATGATCTTGCCAAGTCTCATGTCATGGAGAACATCATAACCCCATGAAACCCTCTCAAAACCACTGCTGACCTTTTTCAAGTTTGAACAACTTTGCACTGTCAAATATGTCCAAATGCTCTCACACTTGGTGCACATGCTCAAATGGTGTAATAATGCATCTAGACTAAGTGGCACAACTTGGAGAACAAGTTAACTTGATCAAAGAGCCCCAAAACCCTTCCTGTCTAGAACCAAATTTGAACAACTCTACAATGGCAACTTTCTCCTTTTGATCTCAACTTTTGTGGACATGTTCAGAACCTCTAATGATGACACTACACCAAGTGGTGCATCAAGGAGAATAGATTTGCATGACTAAATCTTGGAAAATCTATTTAGGGTTTATGTGTTGCATTTGCAACTTTGCCCAAACGGACTCAATCTTTGTGGAACCACTTTTTCTCATGCCATTTGGCCCTGTCAAGCCTTTATGACAAGAGGAGTTCATCTTCTCGCCCAAATCAACAACAAACACCTTCTCGCCATTTTTCTAAAAACACCACTTTGACCCCTTCCACTAATCTCCATGAGTTCAACTTTTTACCAAAGCCCCTACTAGACCTCTTCTACCTCCAAAGAATCCTCCCATGGCCATTGCTCAACGACATTAAGGAGTAGAACACCCCATTTACTACTCGACAGCCATGGCATCTCTCTCTATCATCCCTGCTCTCTCTCACCAGAGCCTCTACAGAGCATCCAAGGCCTTCCCTTTCCTTTACTACCCTAGCACTATCGACACAAGTGGCCGCTACCACTTCCCATTTCTTTATGCCATGGCATGCAAAGGCGTGTTTAGAGCTGCTTACAAAGGCTCCCACGCACCAGTAGCTGCTCCCCGCCTGAGCCATCCGACCACCTCTGCCTCCCCAAAGACGCTTCGACGAGGTGCTCCTGGCAAGGCCCATGACACGCCACGGCCTGGTCCCTCCTTCTTTCTCCTCCTGTTCACCTCGCTGCACGCGCGGGCCAGAGCCCCAATGGTCGAGCCCACATGCGCGGTGCTCCGCCTCCGCCTCTCTCTCCTTCT
>JAHIAM010003676.1:0-62270 GCA_021605205.1 Aegilops longissima | reverse complement strand
TATTTGGAAGAGACATCGAGTGTGTGTGGGAGAGGGGTGAGAGCGAGAGAAAGAGAGAGCTAGCGACGAGAGAGAGAGAGAGAGAGAGAGAGAGAGAGAGAGAGAGAGAGAGAGAGAGGGGCAGAGGGGTCATTTGTGTCCATAAATGGCGATAGATAGGGAGACAATGTTGATGTTGTCCAAATTGGCCTATGAACGGAGACGCAAGGAAAGCGAGTCATCGTGTGTGTGATAGGAACTTCATGAGAGATCTAGAATAGATGGTGTAGAGAATAATGTGCTAAATCGAGAACGATTATACATTAGGGAGCTATGCAAAGAGTCACTACATATATGTATACAGGAAGGAGTCAAGGGTCCGCATGTGGGAGAGATAGAAAGAGGAGAGTGGTGCACAAGGAGACAAAGTGTGCTTGTTTGCAGTGGGGGTGGTGTGTGAGGTGAGTGCGAGAACCACATAACTAGGGATATAGACGCTTGGGGCGACGCTTGTGTGTATGGGAAATATACACTCTACGAAAAGCGTGATTGGGTAAGAGAGATAGCGGAGACCTAGAGAGTGAGGGAAGAGATGTGTACATGCCCGAGAGACAAAGTGATAGAGACCTATGTTGGGGTCCAGACTTTACAAGAGAGAGGGTGTTAATGTGCTCGTGGCTGGTGTTTGGGGAGAGGACGACTTCTATGTGTGTGTGTGTGTGGTGGTGGTGGTGGGGGGTTAACTTCAGATAAACAAAGGAGGTGTCTATATTTGAGGGACTTTAGCGTAATTGAGATATTGTGCACTCATGGTTGTGAAGGAAATATGCCCTAGAGGCAATAATAAAGTTATTATTTATTTCCTTATTTCATGATAAATGTTTATTATTCATGCTAGAATTTTATTAACCGGAAACATGATACATGTGTGAATACATAGACAAACATATAGTCACTAGTATGCCTCTACTTGACTAGCTCATTAATCAAAGATGGTTATGTTTCCTAACCATAGACATGTGTTGTTATTTGATTAATGGAATCACATCATTAGGAGAATGATGTGATTGACATGACCCATTCCGTTAGCCTAGCACTTGATCGCTTAGTATATTGCTATTGCTTTCTTCATGACTTATACATGTTCCCGTAACTATGAGATTATGCAACTCCTGCCATCGGAGGAACACTTTGGTGCTACCAAACGTCACAACGAATCGGGTGATTATAAAGGAGTACTACAGGTGTCTCCAAAGGTACATGTTGGGTTGGCGATTTCGAGATTAGGTTTTGTCACCCATTGCTCTGAGAGGCATCTCTCGGCCCTCTCGGTAATGCACATCACTATAAGCCTTGCAAGCAATGTAGCAATGAGTTAGTTACGGAATGATGCATTACGAACGAGTAAAGAGACTTGCCAAGAACTAGATTGAACTAGGTATTGATACCAACGATCAAATCTTGGGCAAGTAACATACCGATGACAAAGGGAACAACGATGTTGTTATGAGGTTTGACCGATAAATATCTTCATAGAATATGTAGGAGCCAATATGAGCATCCAGGTTCCGCTATTGGTTATTGAACAAGAATAGTTCTAGGTCATGTCTACATAGTTCTCGAACCCGTAGGGTCCGCATGCTTAAGGTTTCGATGATGCTTATATTATGAGTTTATGAGTTTTGATGTAACGAAGGAGTTCGAGTCCCGATGAGATCGGGACATGACGAGGAGTCTCAAATGGTCGAGACGTAAAGATCGATATATTAGACGACTATATTCGAGTTCGAAAGGTTCCGAGTGATTCGGTATTTTTGGAGTACCGAGAGTTACGGAATTCGCCGGGAGTATATGGGCCTTATTGGGCCATACGGGAATAGAGGAGAGGGCCAAAGGAAGGAGGCCTGCGCCCTCTCTAGTCCGATTGGACAAGGGGCGCAGCCCCTTTCCTTATTCCCCCCTCTTTCCCCTTCTCCTACTCCAACAAGGGAGGTGGAATCCATTAGGACTAGGGAGTCCTAGTAGGACTCCACACTTGGCGCGCCTCCTATGGCCGCCTCCTCCCCTTGCTCCTTTATATACGGGGCAGGGGGCACCCCATGACACAAGTTGATCTACGGATCGCTCTTAGCCGTGTGTGGTGCCCCTCCACCATATTCCACCTCGGTCATATCGTCATGAGTTTAGGTGAAGCCCCGCGCCGTAGAACAACATCGTCGTTACCACGCCGTCAGGTCGACGGAACTCATCAACGACACTTTGCTGGATCGAGTCCGGGATCGCCATCGAGATGAACGTGCTGAACTCGGAGGTGCAGTACATTCGGTACTTGGATCGGTCGGATCGTGAAGACGCACGACTACATCAACCGCGTTGTCATAACGCCTCGCCACGGCCTCACGAGGGTACGTGGACAATACTCTCCTCTCGCTGCTATGCCATCACCATGATCTTGCGCAGCGAGGGAAATTTTTGAAATTACTACGCTCCCCAACAAAGGCATCCGAGCCTGGTTTTATGCGCTGATGTTATTTCCACGAGTAGAACACAAGTGAGTTGTGGGCGATATAGTCATACCGCTTACCAAAGATGTCATACTTTGGCTCAGCGGTATTGTGAGATGAAGCGCCCGACCGACATTACGCCAGACGCTTACGCGAGACTGGTTTCACCGCTACGAGCACTCGTGCTTAAAGGTGACCGGCGGGCGTCTGCTCTCTCACTTTAGTTGAACTGAAAGTGGCTACGCCTGTCCTTGCGAAGGTTAAAACAGCACTAACTTGACGAACTATCGCTGTGGTTTTAATGAGTAGGTAAGAACGGTTCTTGCTCAGCCCGTAGAAGCCACGTAAAACTTGCAACAACAAAGTAGAGGACGCCTAACTTGTTTTTGCAGGCATGTTGTGATGTGATATGGTCAAGACGTGATGCTATATTTTATTGTATGAGATGATCATGTTTTGTAACCGGTTATCGGCAATCGGCAGAGCCATATGGTTGTCGCTTATTGTATGAAATGCAACGCCTGTAATTGCTTTACTTTATCACTAAGCGGTAGCGATGGTCGAGAAGCAATAGATGGCGAACGACAACGATGCTACGATGGAGATCAAGGTGTCGCTACCGGTGATGATGGTGATCACGACGGTGCTTTGAGATGGAGATCACAAGCACAAGATGATGATGGCCATGTCATATCACTTATATTGATTGCATGTGATGTTTATCCTTTATGCATCTTATCTTGCTTTGATTGACGGTAGCATTTTAAGATGATCTCTCACAAAATTATCAAGAAGTGTTCTCCCGAGTATGCACCGCTATGAAAGTTCTTCGTGCTGAGACACCACGTGATGATCGGGTGTGATAGGCTCTACGCTCAAATACAACGGTGCAAAACAGTTGCACACGCGAATACTCAGGTTAAACTTGACGAGCCTAGCATATAATGATATGGCCTCGTAACACGGAGACCGAAGGTCGAGCGTGAATCATATAGTAGATATGATCAACATATTGATGTTCACTGCTGAAACTACTCCATCTCACGTGACGATCGGACATGGTGTAGTTGATATGGATCACGAATCACTTAGAAGGTTAGAGGGATGTCTATCTAAGGGAGTTCTTAAGTAATATGATTAATTGAACTTTAATTTATCATGAACTTAGTCCCGTAGTATTTTGCAAATTATGTTGTAGATCAATAGCTCGCGTTGTTGCTTCCCTATGTTTGTTGCTTTATATGTTTATTTTAATATGTTCCTAGAGAAAACTATGTTGAAAGATGTTAGTAGCAATGATGCGGATTGGATCCGTGATCCGAGGTTTATCCTCATTTCTGCATAGAAGAATTATGTCCTTGATGCACCGCTAGGTGATGTACCTATTGCAGGAGCAGATGTAGACGTTATGAACGCTATTAGCTCAATATGATGACTACTTGATAGTTTAGTGCACCATGCTTAACGGCTTAGAATCGACTTCAAAGATGTTTTGAACGCCACGGACCATATGAGATGTTCCAGAATTGAAGTTAATATTTCAAGAAAATACCCGAGTTGAGAGATATGAAGTCTCCAACAAGTTCTATAGCTAAAAGATGGAGGAGAATCGCCAACTAGTGAGCATGTGCTCAGATTGTCCGGGTACTTCAATCGCTTGAATCAAGTGGGAGTTAATCTTCCGATAAGATAGTGAATGATGAATTTTCTAGTCACCATCACTAAGTTACTAGAACTTCGTGATGAACTATAGTATGCAAGGGATGATGAAAAGGATTCTTGAGCTCTTCGTGATGTTGAAATCGACGAAGGTAGAAATCAAGAAAGAGCATCAAGTGTTGATGATTGACAAGACCACTAGTTTCAAGAAAAGGGCAAAGGGAAAGAAAGGGAAACTTCAAGTAGAATGGCAAACAAGTTGTCACTCCCATGATGAAGACCAAAGCTGGACCAAAGCCTGAAACTGAGTGCTTACACTACAAAGGAAATGGTCACTTGAAGCGGAAATGCCCTGAATATTTGGTGGATAAGAAGGATGGCAAAGTGAACAAGAGTATATTTGATATACAGGTTATTGATGTGTGCCTTACTAGTGTTTATAGTAGCCCCTAGTATTTGATACTTGATTGGTTGCTAAGATTAGTAACTCAAACAGAGAGTTACGTATAAACAAAGACTAGTTGAAGGGAAGTGACGATGAGTGTTGGAAGTAGTTCCAAGATTGATATGATCATCATCGCACACTCCCTATACTTTCGGGATTAGTGTTGAAACTAAATAAATGTTATTTGGCGCTTATGCTGAGCATGAATATGATTTGATCATGTTTATTGCAATACGGTTATTCATGTAAGTTAAAGAATAATTGTTATTCTGCTTACATGAATAAAACCTTCATGGTTATACACCCAATGAAAATAGTTTGTTAGATCTCGATCATAGTAATACACATATTCATAATATTGATGCCAAAAGATGCAAAGTTAATAATGATAGTGCAACTTATTTGTGGCACGCCGCTTGGGTCATATCGGTGTAAACGATGAAGAAACTCCATAAAGATGGATTTTCGAATCACTTGGTTATGAATCATTTGATGCTTGTGAACCGTGCTTTTGGGCAAGATGACTAAAACTCCGCTTCCTCCGAACAATGGAATGAGCTACCGACTTGTTGGAAATAATACATACCAATGTATGCGATCCAATGAGTGTTGATGCCCGTGGCAAGTATCATTATTTTCTGACCTTCACAGATGATTTGAACAGATATGGGATATCTTCTTGATGAAACATAAGTCTGAAATAGTTGAAAAGTTCAAAGAATTTCAGAGTGAAGTGGAAAATCATCGTAACAAGACAATAAAGTTTCGCGATCTGATCGTGGAGATGAATATTTGAGTTACGAGTTTGGTCTTCAATTAAAACAAAGTGGAATAGTTTCACAACTCACGCCACATGGAACACCATAACATAATGGTGTGTCCGAACGTCAGAATCAGCACTTTATTGGATATGGTGCGATCTATGATGTCTCTTACTGATTTACCATTATCATTTTGGGGTTATGCATTAGAGACAACTGCATTCACGCTAAAAGGGCACCATCTAAACCGCTGAGATGACACCGTATGAACTATGGTTTAGTAGTAAACCTAAGTCGTCGCTTTAAAGTTTGAGTTGTGATGCTTATGTGAAAAAGTTTTCACCGATAAGCTCGAACCCAAATCGAGAAGTGCGCTTCATAGAATACCCAAAGGTAACTATTGGGTACACCTTCTATCACAACCAAGGCAAGTTATTCGTTGTTAAGATGGATCCTTTCTAGAGAAGAAGTTTCTCTCGAAAGAAGTGAGTGGGAGGAAAGTAGAACTTGATGAGGTAATTATACCTTCTCCTTATTGGAAAGTACTTCATCACGTAAATCAGTTCCAAAGTGATTCCTACACCAATTAGTGAGGAAGCTAATGATGATGATCATGAAGCTTCAGATCAAGTTACTACCAAACCTCGAGGTCTTCCAGAATAAGATCCGCACTGAAGTGGTACGGTAATCCTATTCTAGAAGTCATATTACTAGACCATGATGAACCTACTAACTATGAGGAAGCGATGATGAGCCCAGATTCGTGAAATGGCTTGAGGCCATAAAATCTGAGATAGGATCCATATATAAGAACAAAGTGTGGACTTTGGTTGACCTGCTCGATGATCAGCAAGTCAAGTTAAATAAATGGATCTTCAAGAGGAAGACGGACACCGATAGTAGTGTTACTATCTACAAAGCTCGACTAGTTGCAAAAGGTTTTCAAAATTTCAAGGTGTTGAATACAATGAGATTTTCTCACTCGTAACGATGCTTAAGTCTGTCCGAATCATGTTAGCAATTGCCACATTTTATGAAATCTGCAAATGGATGTCAAAACTGAATTCTTAATGGATTTATTAAAGAAGAGTTGCATATGATGCAACCGTAAGGTTTTGTCAATCCTAAAGATGCTAACAAAATGTGCAAGCTCCAAATGATCCATCTATGGATTGGTGCAAGCATCTCGAGTTGGAATACACGCTTTGATAAGTTGATCATAGCATATAGTTTTATACAGACTTGCAAAGAAGCCTGATTTACAATAAAGTGAGTGGGAGCACTACCACCTTTCCGATAAATATATGTGAGTAACATATTGTTGATCGAGATGATGTAGAATTTTTCCGAAAGCATAAAGGAGTATTTGAAAGGAGTTCTTTAAAAGAAAGACCTCAAGAAGCTACTTATATATTGAGCATCAAGATCTATTGAGATAGATCAAGACGCTTGATAAGTTTTTTCAATAAGTACATACCTTGTCAAGATTTTGAAGTAGTTCAAAATGGAACAATAAAGAAAAGTTCTTGCCTGTGTTGCAAATGTGTGAAATTGAGTAAGACTCAAATCCCACCACGGCAGAAAATAGAAAAGAGAATGAAATTCATTCCCTATGCCTCACCATAGGTTCTATAAAGTATGCTATGCTATGTACTGCACCTATTGTATACCTTGCTCTGAATTTGGCAAGGAGGCAATAGTGATCTAGGAGTAGATCATCGACATTGGTCAAGAACATCCTTAGTGAGGACTAAGGAAATATTTCTCGATTATGGAGGTGATAAAAGAGCCCATCGTAAAGAGTTACATCGATGCAAGCTTTTTACACTGATCCAGATGACTCTAAGTCTCAATCTGGATACATATTGAAAGTGGAGCAATTAGCTAGAGTAGCTCCGCAAGAGCATTGTAGACATAGAATATTTTCAAAATACATACGGCTCGAATGTGATGCACCTGCTGACTAAGCTTCTCTCACGAGCAAAACATGATCATACCTTAGTAATCTTTGGGTGTTAATCACATAGCGATGTGAACTAGATTATTGACTCTAGTAAACCCTTTGGGTGTTGGTCACATGACGATGTGAACTATGGGTGTTAATCACATACGATGTGAATATTAGTGTTGAATCACACGATGATGTGAACTAGATTATTGACTCTAGTGCAAGTGGAGACTCAAGGAAATATGCCCTAGAGGCAATAATAAAGTTATTATTTATTTCCTTATTTCATGATAAATGTTTATTATTCATGCTAGAATTGTATTAACCGAAACATGATACATGTGTGAATACATAGACAAACATATAGTCACTAGTATGCCTCTACTTGACTAGCTCATTAATCAAAGATGGTTATGTTTCCTAACCATAGACATGTGTTGTTATTTGATTAATGGGATCACATCATTAGGAGAATGATGTGATTGACATGACCCATTCCGTTAGCCTAGCACTTGATCGCTTAGTATATTGCTATTGCTTTCTTCATGACTTATACATGTTCCTCGTAACTATGAGATTATGCAACTCCTGCTACCGGAGGAACACTTTGGTGCTACCAAACGCCACAACGAATCGGGTGATTATAAAGGAGTACTACAGTGTCTCCAAAGGTACATGTTGGGTTGGCGATTTCGAGATTAGGTTTTGTCACCCATTGTCTGGAGAGGCATCTCTGGCCCTCTCGTAATGCACATCACTATAAGCCTTGCAAGCAATGTAGCTAATGAGTTAGTTACGGAATGATGCATTACGAACGAGTAAAGAGACTTACCAAGAATTAGATTGAACTAGGTATTGATACCGATGATCGATCTTGGGCAAGTAACATACCGATGAGAAAGGGAACAACGATGTTGTTATGAGGTTTGACCGATAAAGATCTTCGAGAATATGTAGGAGCCAATATGAGCATCCAGGTTCTGCTATTGGTTATTGACCAAGAATAGTTCTAGGTCATGTCTACATAGTTCTCGAACCCGTAGGGTCCGCACGCTTAAGGTTTCGATGATGCTTATATTATGAGTTTATGAGTTTTGATATACCAAGGAGTTCGGAGTCCCGGATGAGATCGGGACATGACGAGGAGTCTCAAATGGTTGAGACGAAAGATCGATATATTGGACGACTATATTCGAGTTCGAAAGGTTCCGAGTGATTCGGTATTTTTCGAGTACCGAGAGTTACGGAATTCGCCAGGGAGTATATGGGCCTTATTAATATACGGGAATAGAGGAGAGAGGCCAAAGGAAGGAGGCCTGCGCCCTCTGGTCCGACTTGGACAAGGGCGAGCCCCTTTACTTATTCCTCTCCCCTTTCCCCTTCTCCTACTTCAACAAGGGAGGTGGAATCCATTAGACTAGGGAGTCCTAGTAGGACTCCACACTTGGCGCGCCTCCTAGGACCGGCCTCCTCCTTGCTCCTTTATATACGGGGTAGGGGGCACCCCATGACACACAAGTTGAACCACGGATCGCTCTCAGCCGCAGTGCCCCCTCCACCATATTCCACCTCGGTCATATCGTCATGAGTTTAGGCGAAGCCTCGCGCCGTAGAACATCATCATCGCCACCACGCCGTCAGGTTGATGGAACTCATCCCCACACTTTGCTGGATCGGAGTCCGGGATCGCCATCGAGCTGAACGGTGCTGAACTCGGAGGTGCCGACGCTCGTACTTGGATCGGTCGGATCGTGAAGACGCACGACTACATCAACCGCTGACATAAGGCTTCCACTTACGGTTCACGAGGGTACGTGGACAATACTCTCCCTCTCGCTGCTATGCCATCACCATGATCTTGCGTAGCGTAGAAATTTTTTAAATTACTACGCTCCCCAACAGGTTGATCAATTTGTTTCACAGTTTGTACTATGAGATAACGAAACTTTTGAACATGCATGATATACCTTGATGTACCAGAATTACAAACCTAGGATTGGAATTTTGGAATTCACTCCATCATTAGCTTTTGTAATTCATTTAAACGGAGGTACATTTTTAAGCCGATTTCGTGATTTCAAATTCATATATCAAAACTAGAGATATACACATACGGCATGTTCAAACTTTATGATCATTCACTTTATTCATACACATACACATTTTTGCTTTTGTCATCATATTTAGGATAAACACATTTGGAATTTTATTTGAATTGGACCGTATGATGGTATTTGCTTGTAGTAGCTCAATGATCCATATTTGAATTGAATGGACAATCTAAGTTTCGAGTTGGAGACATTGATTTTCAAAACTTGCACATTTTTTTTGCATGCAAAATGCATAAATTGTCAGCCATGATATCATAGTCGGCCGCATTTAGAGCAGAATACTTATAATTTTAGGCGCCAAAATCTTTCAAACTTCCGCCACATCGAAATATCACGCCGACGTAAAGTTTAGCCTCGCGATATTCCTGTTTTACCCCTGCCACATGAACGGATAAGGGCTGCATTGGTAACTCCATTGTTTTCCTCTTGCCCTCAACATTCTTCCCGTGAGCCCTCCCTTCCTCCCCGACCACCCCAACCACGGAAAGCTGCCAATCTAGTCCTCCGCCGCAGCGGTGGACCTCGCACTCGCCGGATCTACCTTCCCACCTTGGAACCCCCAACTACAAACTCACCACTTCACCGAGCCGCTTCAAAGAATCGGCTTGTCCACCGCCTCCATCTCCTTGACCGCCATCATGGTCCACCGCACCGATCTGCTTAATCGGGCGCCTCGCCCACCACAGTAGGACCTTCACCGACTCCTCGCCTTTTCGCTGGCCCTTCATACAAGCCTCGCCCACGGCAACAGATCCGCCACCGAAAGCACTGCATAATGCGCCAAGCCTTCGCCCATCGCACCGGACCGCTTCCACGGACGATATATTCAACTCCACCGCCCTGCTTTACCGACGCCGCCCTCATCAAAGTTATTTCAATTTGTACTCTTCGTTTTTCTTTATCATGCAACTGTTCACTTACCACGATGAGCTTTCTTGTATGTCGACAGCGCCGCAATCAGTAGCACCGGAGCCGCTTCAGCGACGGGCGATACCGCCCAAACTCAATCGCAACACAAGCACCATCGACGCATCCTTAGCTATCAAGTATGACAACGATACACATACGCCGAGAATCAGGTACTATTATCCAACGGCCGCGCGCCACGCTCACTTTCCTAGCATAAGCACCGCACCTTTGAATTTCTTCGTGGCATCATTCAGTTTTTCATGAGATGCGTTATTCGCTTGCACCGTAGGGCCATACTTCGCAAAGGAACATGTTACATGTGCTAAATTACATACTAGTGCACATATAGTTAATATGCTTTAGTTTTGTTCTGGTGCCACCTGTTGGTTCCATCAGAATGCTTAATGTTCTCTATGCTTAATTACACATCAGCAAACTAGCATGTGGTTCCAATGCTTTTTGTTTGTTTTACCCTACATTTTCTGATTCTAGCTATTACATCACTGCTCCGATCCTCTGTTCATTACTTGTTTGTGTGTTCTTGATCTTCCCAAGTTGCATGACTAATTTGATGCTTCTATTAATTATGGAGCTGCCAACCCCATCAAGCAAAATATTTGTTCTTTTGGGGTTGGCACCTCGAACAAGCATAAAAATAGAGGGAAGCAGATATATTGTCGGTATGCACACACCCTTCTTTCATTAGTTTAGATGAACCATTGATGATCAATTCGACCAAAGGCATGTGATTAAAATTAATTTTACCTAAATAGATGGTGCGAATAAACTAAAACAACTAGATTTGCAACCAAGGGATGATGACGATATCTTCAAAGAACATTGCAATCGCAGCTAGGCTTCACAAAGAACATATGGTAAGCCAAAGGTGTTTTAGTACACGTGAAATGTAATGCGAGTGGGCTGATTTCTTGGCTTGTGCCTCAACGTGTAATCCTACCAATTATAAATAGTTCAGTTGTTCCGCTTTGTTGTATTGCTTGATTCAATGCTTGTTTGTTGTTACGCTATACCGAAGTTGGTTAATATGTCGCAAAGGCTCGCTGTACTAATGTAAAGAAATCCATGCCTATTTCATTTGAGTCCTTAACTTTTCCTCTCAACTTCATCACAAGACTGTCTTCAAGTTTATATGAGGCCACACCGTTAAGTGCTTTCTCGATTATTTCAACCGCTTAGAAGCCTTGGCAACTTAAATATAGCGGTTGTACACTCCTTTCAACTAGGGATGTCAATCGGGTCCCATTTAATCCCGATTAAAGTCCACTAGTGGTATGATAGTTGAAAAGAATTTTTGTTTTTGAGGAAAATGAACTAGGAGGTAGCAAAACTAACTAGATGGGACTCATGCGATGTCGCTTATTAGCCACTTACATCCCTAGTTTCATCTTACCATTTTAATTTATTTTCTACCGATGCTGCTTCAAACCATTTAAATATAGTTTGCCATGCTCGCAATAATTCTTCCTTTGTTTACCATGTAAGCTTATCGCCTGGATCATACGATAACTATCTCTTACTTATGTCCAAATGAAAATTTCAGGATGCCGCTCACACTAGGACACAATGTACAACCCCGTAATCTATTTGTGGAAGCAAGGCGCCATCCATGTTAACAGATGGTAGCAGTTCAGAGGCAACACCACGAGAGCAGTCTCGAGCACGATATTATAGTGCTTGAGGCTCTACTAGAGGCGTAAAGAGATGGTGTGGCTACCATGAATGAGGTAATCTTTATCTTGAGGCTGGAAATTACGGAATTAGCGGCACGATTATGCAAGCAACCCAAGAATTGGAGGAAATAAGAATGTTGCATTTGAAGACGGAGGAGGTCTTGTTGCTTTCGCCATCGTGTCAAGGTAATCCCAGCTCTTCTTTAGATACCAGTTGAAATTGTCATTAGGTTATTGTACTTGCATGTTGTGTCATGTCTCCGAATGGATTATGTTGCAAGCCCCCTATGTTGTCCATGTGTTGTAATGATCCAAATTTTTAGGCGAGGTAATCCTCAAGATTTGTATGATTGACATAAGATGAACTGCTTGGTGAGCATATTGTATTGATGAAATAACTGTTTGAATCAGAGTGTATCAAACCTATCAATTCAAGATCACGGCATTTCTAAATCATAATCATATATAAAGGTGGAATAAATCTTTGTTGTGGTTTGGAAGAAACAAATAACAAAACGATAATTATCTGTGGATATCCGTAATCTAATACAAATTGATTTGAATTTAGTTTGCCAGTCCTGTGGCAAACATGAATGCTAATTCTCCCAAGTTTTGAACGGTTGCTAAACACCCACTATAATTTGTGAGCTGTCTGGCAAGTGTTTATAGATGGAAATTACTATCTACCCCGACACTTGACATCCTTATCGACCGGATTTACACTTCGCCGATAGGGTAGACTAGTAACTTCAATCAGACGTGACACGACGCCCTCTGAGCCCATTCAGACACGGTGGGCGCCAAACGTGGGCGACAAAACACATTTGATTCAAGCTCGTCCGAAAGACATGTGTCTCTTCCTCCATTTGCCCATTCATACTGTCTCATCCCTGGTTCTGGCCTGCTCTGGGTTAGCTAGTCTTGTGTTGCATCATGTTTAAATTTCTCTTAAACCTAAAATGGGGAGCAACAAACCCCAAAGACTTCGAAAATACCAGTTCAACTGAAAAACATTTCATCGAACCTGTAATGCCCTTCACAAAACTTCATCATTTTTGAATTGGTCTAGAACCTCTCCCAAAATGGTGCACATTTTCCTAGGCCATTCTGGATTTTTGAATTAAATCATTACTTATTTGCATTTGGGCATTTAAATACTATAAAATATTTTAAATGCTCAAATAATCCCAAACTGAAATGTTTATCAGAGGATATATTTCCAACAAGGGTCATGAGTAGTTGCATGATTTTTGGTATTGATTTAGTATTTTTAGAAAGCCACAAAGATTACAGAGTAATAGAAAACTTAAATAAAAGAGAGAGAGAGAGAGAAAGGAACCTACCTGCCCACTTTCACTCAGAGCCGCCCAGCTTGACCAACCCAGCCCACCTACCTCGCCATTGTCGACTTTCTCTCGCCAAGAGGGCAGAGGCGGTCGCACGCCACAAGACGCAGAGTCCTCCACCTCCCGCTTCACTGGCAAGGTCCTCGCGAGTCCAGCTGCTTGCTCAGATGCCACGCTGCCCCCCGCCTCCCCGACTCTCTCTCTCTCTCTCGTCCCCATCCCTCCCCTGGCTCTCTCCCCCGCATGCACCGAACGCAGCCGCCGCCGCTCGCCAATGTTGCGCCCACTGCCATCCCCTCGCCCCCTCGACGCATCCAGAAGCTTCGCTGCAACGCCCGATGTCTCCAAGCTGACGCGCTCGAGCTCGTACGCAACGCCTATTGCCACTCTAGCCTACTACTTTTCTCAAACGCAAGTCGTAGCGCCAAACCCGCCACCACCCGAACTCCGGACGCCGCCCAAGTGGTCGCCGCCACGACTTCGCCTCCTCGCTACCAACAAGGCACCTCGATGCGGGCGAGCGAGGGCTTCTCGTGGTGCCCGCAGCGATCCAGCCGCCGCCAGAAGCGTGTTCCCGAGTGTCGCCACTGCTGTCACAGGTTTCGCCGGCGCTCAACTCGCGGCGGACGACGGGCACCATCGTTAGGGACCAATTACCCCGCTAATTAACCCCTCTCATTGACATATGGGCCCCGTGCCCAAATTAACCCCGGATTTATTCCCTGCTTATTTTAGATTAATCCAAAGGGCCCCATCGCCATCTTTGACCCGATGACGGGTCGTCGACCAGGCCCACATGTCAGCCACACTAGCCAGCTCTGAGACACTGACCAGTGGGTCCCACTCATCAGGTTTGACCTGGACCGTGCCCCGTTGACCATCTAACGTCATTATGATGTCAGGCCGACACAGTAATCCTTTTTCGGAATTTAAATAAATCTTAAATGATTTGTTTAATTCAGAAAATAGCCAAAACTTCTAAAAATCATAGAAAATCAACCGTAGCTCCAAATCAAACAAATTATATATGAGAAATTATCAGAAAAATCCAATCTATCCATCTGTATCATTCACATGCATGTTTGAGCAAGTTAACTTCACTGTTTAGGATGAAACATGAATAGGATAACTTTGATAATAGTTTTGGAGTTGGAATTTGATGTAGTTTTGAATTCCACTTCAATCAAAATGACTTGTTGTTGCATTAGCCCTAATCACAGATATTGCCATGTCATGATCATGCATCATATTGTGCATTGCATTGATTGTGTTCTTCCTTGTTTGCCGTGTTTGTTCCTCTCAAGAGACGACGCATCGATCGATGAGTTCGATGACACCGATGAAGAACTATACTATCTTCGTAAGTGCTGCAAGCAAAACCCCTTGTTCATTTCGACATAATCCCACTCTCTCGCCCCCGCTTCTTTTTACTGCATTAGGATAACAACGATTCATCTGTTATTTGCTTCGTAGTTGAACCCTTTATCCTCTCGCATGACCTGTCATTGCCACAAGAATAGATGAAACCCACTAGCATGAGTAGGAGTTGTTTGAGCCCCGATGTGCCTACTCATTCATGCTTGTTTGTCGTGCCTCGCTATTGCTAAGAGTTAGTGTCAGTCCGATTCATCGGGATGAATCGAGGTGTGTGAACATGTCCCATCGTTGAGAGCTAAGTGTGAACACGATTTGGTAAAGGTAGCGTGAGAGGCCATGTAGGAGTACATGGTGTGTTGTCTCATTGAAACCGCCCTCGTGAACTGAGTTCTGTGTTTGTGATCCATGAACAGTTACAACCACACATTGGGTTCCGTAACTCGCCCCTCTTGGCTTATTAATCAACTTGATCTCTCTCCCAGTGAGTTGCAACTAGTTTCGTGTTTGTAGGTAGTGTTAGTAGTCTACAAGTGACACCTGCATGTGGGCTTGGGATGACTAGGCACAAGGGTCTGTACCAAGTGGCACCCGGATGGTGGACTTGGGAACCTGACACATCGTTGGGGCCGTGAGCGACACCCCGCCGGATCTCCTTATGGATGGAACCCGAATTGGCGATAAACCCGACGAGAGACTTGTGTGATTAGTCGTTGTGGCCGACACCTCGCTGGGCTTCCGCTGAAGGTTGCCGAGTACATGTCGTAAACAGCGATAAGTGGTGAGAGCGCAGGTGAAGAAGTACACCCTCGCAGGTTAACATTATCTATTCAATAGTCATGTCCGCGTAAAGGACTTCGGGTTGCCTGCAGACAGCTCATAGACAAGTGAAGGTGGATAATCTAAAATGCGCAAGATAAGCGTGAGTGTTATGGATGGCGCCTCCCGAGGGAGACGGAGCGGATCCATAGAAGTGTATTGATATGGTGAATATGTGGACTCGTACGCCACCTCAAAGAGTTACTTGCAACATAGTTCAGATAGCCATCGAGTCAAAGTTGGCTTGCTGCACCAAACTCCACCACCCCTTTGTTGATACCGATGCATATGTAGCTAGTTCTGATGTAAGTCTTGCTGGGTACATTTGTACTCACGCTTGCTTAATTTATGTTTTTGCAGAGAGACGCTACCTCGCTTAGTAGTTCCATTTGGACTTCAACGCTTAGCTTGATACCTCAGCCCACGATCTTGTGCCCTCGGCAGATCTCGGTAAATAGTCGCTTCTCACCTTTTTCATTTGTAGATGTCTCGTATCGTAATGTTAAGCTTCCGCATGTGCTTTGACTTGTATGTTTCAATGTTGGGTCATGAGACCCATGTTTGTAATATCTCGCCTCGAGCCTAATGAATAAATACTTGAGTCGAGAGTTATGCTGTGATGCCATGTTGTATTTACACATATCGAGCATATTGTGTGTATGATTGAAATGCTTGGTATGTGTGGATACGACAACCTAGTTGTTTATCCTTGGTAGCCTCTTATGGGGAAATGTAGTCTTATGCTTCCATGAGCCATAGTAGTCCGCTACAAGACGGTTCACCGGAGTCCTGCTAGCCCAAAGACTATCGCTCCTAACACTTGATCGGCGGGCATGTGATTCACTTGCTCTCGTGTTCTGTTCCTTCGGGAAATGTCACGCGTGACATCCGAGTCCTCGCTTAGCCTGCTACACTGGGTTCCTGAGTCCTGTTAGCCCAAAGGTTACAGCCCGGATTCGCACGCTTCGACGGACATGCTCGATGTTGATTCATGTATGCATGTCCCCGTAGTTAGTGCCACTTTGGGTTCATGACTAGTCATGTCGGCCCGGTTCTTCATTATATGGATGCTAGCGGCACTATCATATACGTGAGCCAAAAGACTAAATGGTCCCGGCCATGGTAAGGCGACACCTGTGGGAATACCGCATGTGAGGCCGCAAAGTGATATGAGGTGTTACAGTGCTAGATCGGTGTGACTTAGAATCGGGTCCCGACAGCTTTGGTATCGAGCCCGATCGCTCAGGGATTACCAAGCCAAACTGGTCAAGTTGAGTCTAGAAATGCTTTAGTTATATAAGGGAATTGATTGTGAAAGGGAACGAAGGCTCTTTTACTCCTTATAGCTTATGCCCTTCTCGATCCGAAATATCTTATCTTTCCTCAAGGGATTAAGGAACTAAGCTTTCTTCCTTCTATCGTGATCACGTGTCACTAATCAGAGACTTATAGGATTGATGGATTCAAGCCCTAGTTCAGTTTCTACTACTCCGTATGTTCATAGCTGGTCTCAGAACCTTGATATTGTGATGTTAAGAGGTTATGCCATCAATTTGCAGGATGTCTCAAATCTTTTGAGCATTTACAGCCGTTATGCTGTCCGAGTCATCCCAGGTTTCTAATAGTCTGATGCATTTGCAAATCCTCCCTCCCAGTTCCCGATGTCTGTTTGGGCCAGATTAAGCTCACTAATCGGTCTATTGAGGTACTCTATTGCCTCCACATATATGTTGGAACTATTATTATGACCATAGGTGTCTTAGAGGATCATCTAGTAATCTAGCCATGCTTTATATTCCTAGTGTGATGATTCTGGCCATTATTCGAAAGCATCCCGGTTAGTTAGTAGGCATTCTATTTCTGGGCTCTTAAGCCCAAGATTCACTCTACTTACTTCATGTTGATAGTGTTGCTCATACCTTTAGGTTATTAGTAACGCTTGCAATAGTCCTCGAGGTTCGTGGTATTACCTTCTTCCAAGTACCATGAACCATTTTGGCGTAAGTTCTCTTGAACCAAAGATCACAACAAGAGTGCTCTCAATGAGTTTCCTATCATATGTTGTGAATCCGCCAGTCCTACCTTCCCGCATGGGTTATCTGAAGAAATGTTGAACTTGGTTCAACATACTAATCTATGCACCCACAACTCGTAAAATCATATGTTCTTTTGGGTTGTCCTCTTTAGTTGTCTTCTCACTTCGCCTATCAATTGATAGTCAAGGGTATGTGTGCATTCGATCATCGATGCCATTACTCTTGTGGTCCATCGCCATTCTATCCCGGAATGACCAGGAGAATCAAACTCCAATATCTCATCCATTTTCGTGATTGGATCAAAGTAGTTGTACCGCAGATCAAAATGTCAATCCAGCTTTTGTTCTGTTCTACCTTGTAGTATTACCTCTTTATGTCGATTGTCATGAGAATTGCACCATCTCTTATGAATTCTTGACGCAGTGATACTTCGCCATCATTGCTTCATTCCTCGCCTGTTATCAGAACCGAATGCCGACAAGTGTACCGTGATGTGCTAAAATCAAGATTCTAGCAACTCGTTGTTTGGTAGTTAATGGACAATACTCGATCTTAGCGCTGGTTATTGAATCATCATCCTAAGATTGATCATGCTACCTAGTCCATATTTCCGGTGCATCATCGACCAAGGAGTTAGGATTGTGACAATCCTCGCCCCTTGATCATATCGCCTTGCCCCGAAAAGCAAGATTGTTCTCGAGCTTAATAACATATCGATGGTTCATGATTTTCCAATATCTTCTCGTAAGTATTACCAAAGTTGTTTCCCGATCGTTATGTTGAGCTCGTGATCATGTTGGTTTTCTTCTAAACCACCCATTCTCCAAGAATCTGTGTTGAATACCCTGAGCTAGTTGGTTGTCGAACAACAACTTGGAGAGTTGGAAGATAAAAGCTTGCCTAACTTAGTTCGCTCCAAAGGGATATTCTTGTGTAGTGTGTGTTGAAGAAAGATGATATCTTCATCGATTGGTCCCGTGATCAGTTGTTGGACCTATTGTCTTATCAATCGCTTGATTTGAGTGTGGCTATCGTCAAATCAAATCAAGACCAACGATGTTCGTAATGTTGTCTTACTCATGGTTGATCCTCGAGCATACACCATTACATCTTTTGGTCCGACCAATACTAACACATTGTTCACATAATGGTGGAAGTCCAAAGATATGGAAATTCTGATGAGTTGTTGTTGAGCCCAACAAAGAAGATCTTGTCTCCTCCATGATTCATGTTGAACATTGAGCTAGTGTTGGAAACTTTGTAAGCATTGACTTCATGGTCTGCTCATGAGGTATATGTTTTGGTGAAAGAAATGACTTTCTCCGATTCACGGCATTTGGTGCAAGTTGTCACCGTGAGTTCGAGGAAGATTGTTTTGTTTCCTATGGTACCATCCCAAG
This sequence comes from Aegilops longissima, assembly GCA_021605205.1. Lineage (NCBI taxonomy): Eukaryota > Viridiplantae > Streptophyta > Magnoliopsida > Poales > Poaceae > Aegilops > Aegilops longissima. The sequence goes on along the minus strand of JAHIAM010003676.1, from coordinate 43,288 downwards.
TCAGCCATGCACGCATGGCGCTCTATAGTTTGATAGGTTGGCCGCTTCCACTCCATATGTGCTCTAGCACACCAAGCCACTAACTGATTTGTTCAAGGAGAAGGAGTCCTTCATAAGAGCTAATCCGGACTTATGAAAAGACTTCATATCCTCGATGATGGTTCCCCACCGAACTTGGTAGTGTTTAATATAAGACTACTACGTGGCCATGCTTGTCCGGGACAACGTGTTCACATGTTTGTAGCGTAACCCGCCATGTTTTGGAGCTTACTACCATAGTCCATCTCCCGAGAATCTCACAACATCATGTTGTTGATTTGTGTTGCAACCTTTCCTTTTCGCATATGTTGTCCAAATGTCCTGTTACCAACCAGATCCGAATCTCGTGCGATATGACGGTTGAAACATTCCCAAAGATTTCCATTATGCTCCCAATTTGCACCCCAGCAATTGTTGTTCAGATCATCTTCAAAAGCGGTCCTACCATGGGTCCCATCCATCTCCGGCGATAAGCAAAAATCATCCTTGCGCTTGTCTTCAACAAGGTAGTCCACATCATCCATTCTAGTCCGAGTATACCATCCCTTAGTACTCGCAAACGATTATTGTGATTGCCTTAGGCTGGTATAAAGAGTTTCAATGATCTCGGATCAAAAGTGATTCTTTTGCCACTTAAGGAATGTTTCATGAGTCATCTTCCTTAAGATGTCTCGTTATGATATCATGGCAACTCAACTCCTCGCCACGCCGTGATCAAGCGTGGAATCGTTTCCTACCAAATCGAGCCACCGCCTTCTATTTCCTATCACCCCGATAAGTGTCTCGTGATTTAGCTCAAGAGATATTACTACGTCTCATTCCGTGAGTTGATCGCCAGTTGTCCGATCTTCGAGAAGATCAAAATTTTGTAGAGTTTTCTCCTCCGCCATAGCTGGATGAAGATCCCAAGGCAAGACGCCAAGATCATGTGGTAGAACGAATCAACATCTTCGATGAGGGCACTTGGATCATGAAGATTGTGTTAGTTTGTGTCCCCATCGACCTCTTACTCACGCCTTGAATCTCGAGACGAGATTCTTGTTTAGTGGGGTGAGTTGTCACATCCTCGGTTCTCGCCTGCACGGGTTAGCTAGTCTTGTGTTGCATCATGTTTAAATTTCTCTTAAACCTGAAATGGGGAGCAACAAACCCTCGACCTCCGAAAATACCAGTTCAACTAAAACATTTCATCGAACCTGTAATGCCCTTCACAAAAGTTCATCATTTTGAATTGGTCTAGAACCTCTCCCAAAAATGGTGCACATTTTCCTAGGCCATTCTGGATTTTTGAATTAAATCATTACTTATTTGCATTTGGGCATTTAAATACTATAAAATATTTTAAATGCTCAAATAATCCCAAACTGAAATGTTTATCGAGAATATATTTCCAACAAAGGGTCATGAGCAGCTGTATGATTTTTGGGATTGATTTAGTATTTTTAGAAAGCCACAAAGATTACAGAGTAATAGAAAACTTAAATAAAAGAGAGAGAGAAAGGAACCTACCTGCCCACTTACTCAGTAGCCGCCCACTTGACCAGCCCAACCCACCTACTCGCTGCTGTCTCTCTTCCTCCGCCAAGAGGCAGAGGCGAAGTCCCACGCCACAGCATCGAAGAGTCCTCCACCTCCTCGCTCATACCGGCAAGGTCCCCGCGAGTCCAGCTGCTTGCCTCAGATGCCATGGTCCCCCCGACTCTCTCGCTCTCTCGCCCCCATCCACTTCGCTCTCTCCTCAAGACGCACTAAACGCAGCCGCCGCCGCCATTGTTGCGCCCATCGCCATCCTCGCCTCGACGATCCAGAGCTTCACTGCAACGCCCGACGCCTCTAAGCCGACGCGCCGAGCTCAGACGTTAACGCCTAGTGCCACTTAGCCTACTACTTTTCTCAAACGCAAGTCGAAGCGCCAAACCCGCCACCACCAACTCCGCCGCCTAAGTGGTCGCCGCCGTCGACCCCGCCTCCTCGCTTCAAAGGCGGCACCGGATGCGGCGAGCAACGGCTTCTCGTGAAAGCCTCAGCAGGCCCACCGCCACCAGAAGGTTCCCCGAAGGCCGCCATCGCTGCTCGCTCGCTTTCGCCGGTGTTCAACTCTAGCGTGCTGACGTGGCACCATCGTTAGGGACTAATTACCCCGCTAATTAACTCCTTCTCTCATTGACATATGGGCCCCGTGCAAAATTAACCCTGGGATTTATTCCCTGTTTTGTTTTAGATTAATCCAGTGGCCCCACGTGTCATCTTTGACCCGGCTGACGTGGCCGTCGACCAGGCCCACATGTCAGCCACACTAGCCACCGAGACATCGACCGTGGGTCCCACGATCGTTTGACCTCGACCGCGTCTTCTGTTGACCTGCCGACATCATGATGATGTCAGTCGACGAAGAATCCTTTTCTCGAATTCAAATAAATCTTAAATGATTTGTTTAATTCGTAAAATAGCCAAAACTTCTAAAAATCATAGAAAATCAACCGTAGCTCCAAATCAAACAAATTATATATGAAAATTATCAGAAAAATCCAATATATCCATTTGTATCATTCTCATGCATGTTTGAGCAAGTTAACTTCACTGTTTAGGATGAAACATGAATAGGATAACTTTGATAATAGTTTTGGAGTTGAATTTGATGTAGTTTTGAATTCCACTTCAATCAAAATGACTTGTCGTTGCATTAGCCCAATCACAGCATATTGCCATGTCATGATCATGCATCATATTGTACATTGCATTGATTGTGTTCTTCCATGTTTGTCGGTGTTTGTTCCCTGTCAGTAGACGACGTACCGACGATGAGTTCGATGACACCGATGAAGAACTATACTATCTTCGTAAGTGCTGTGCAAGCAAAACCCCTTGTTCATTTCGATACAATCCCACTCTCTCGCTTCGCTTCTTTTTACTGCATTAGGATAACAATGATTCATCTGTTATTTGCTGCGTAGTTGAACCTCTATCCTCTCGCATGACCTGTCATTGCCACAAGAATAGATGAAACCCACTAGCATGAGTAGGAGTTGTTTGAGCCCCATGTGCCTACTCATTCATGCTTGTTTGTCGTGGCCTGCTATTTCTTAGAGTTGTGTCGTCTAATTCATCGGGATGAATCGGAGGTGTGTGAACATGTCCCATCGTTGAGAGCTAAGTGTGTGAACACGATTTGGTAAAGGTAGCGTGAGAGGCCATGTAGGAGTACATGGTGGGTTGTCTCATTGAAACTGTCCTCGTGAACTGAGTTCTGTGTTTGTGATCCATGAACAAGCATTACCACACATCGGGTTCCGTAACTCGCCCTCTCGGCTTATTAATCAACTTGATCTCTGGCCCGTGAGTTGCAACTAGTTTCTCGTGTTTGTAGGTAGTGTTAGTAGTCTACCAAGTGACACCCTGCATGTGGGCTTGGGCCGACTAGGCACAAGGGGTCTGTGTACCAAGTGGCACCCGGATGTTGGACTTGGGAACCCTGCACACATCGTTAGGGGCCGTGAGCGACACCCCGCCGGATCTCCTTGCGGATGGAACCCAATAGGCGATAAACCTGACGAGACTTGTGTGATTAGTCGTCGTGGGCCGACACCTCGCTAGGCTTCCGCTGAAGGTTTCCGAGTACATGTCGTAATCGCGATAAGTGGTGAGAGCGCAGTGAAGAAGTACACCTCGCAGGTTAACATTATCTATTCGAATAGCCGTGTCCGCGTAAAGGACTTCCGGTTGCTCGTATAATTCATAGACAAGTGAAAGTGGATACTCTAAAATGCGCAAGATAAGCGTGAGTGCTATGGATGCATGCCCCGTAGGGAGACGGAGCGATCCAGAGAAGTGTATTGATATGGTGAATATGTGGACTCGTAGCGCCACCTCAAAGAGTTACTTGCAAATATAGTTCAGATAGCCATCGAAGTCAAAGCTGGCTTGCCGCAACAAACTCCACCACCCCTTTGTTGATACCGATGCATATGTAGCTAGTTCTCGATGTAAGTCTTGTTGGGTACATTTGTACTCACGCTTGCTTAATTTATGTTTTTGGCAGAGACGCCGCCTCGCTTAGTAGTTCCGCTTGGACTTCGACGCTTAGCTTGATACCTCGCCACGATCTTGTGCCCTCGGCATGATCTCGTAGATAGTCGCTTCTCAGCCTTTCTCATTTGTAGATGTCCGTACTCAGACATGTTAAGCTTCCGCATGTGCTTTGACTTGTACGCTCAATGTTGGGTCATGGGACCCATGTTTGTAATATCTCGCCTCTGAGCCTAATGAATAAATACTTGAGTCGAGAGTTATGCTGTGATGCCATGTTGTATTTACACATATCGACCATATTATGGTATGATTGAAATGCTTGGTATGTGTGGGATCCGACAACCTAGTTGTTTATCCTTGTAGCCTCTCTTATGGGGAAATGTAGTCTTGTGCTTCCATGAGCCATAGTAGTCCGCTACAGCCCGGTTCACCGGAGTCCTGCTAGACCAGCACTACCGCCCCGAACACTTGATCGGCCGGGCATGTGATTCACTTCGCCTCGTGTTCCGTTCTTCGGGAAATGTCATGCGGTGACATCTGGAGTCCTGCCTAGCCTGCTACAGCCCGGGTTCCCGGAGTCCTGTTAGCCCAGTGCTACAGCCCGGATTCGCATGCTCTTGACCGACATGCTCGATGTTGATTCATGTATGCCTGTCCCCGTAAGTTAGTGTCACTTTGGGTTCATGACTAGTCATGTCGGCCCGGGTTCTCTGTCATATGGATGCTAGCGGCACTATCATATACGTGAGCCAAAAGATGCAAACGGTCCCGGGCCATGGTAAGGCGACACCCGTGGGAATACCGTGCGTGAGGCTGCAAAGTGATATGAGGTGTTACAGGCTAGATCGGTGTGACTTAGAATCGGGGTCCTGACACATACACGGTGGGCGGCAAAACAAACTCTCCTCGTCCAAAATCGATGTAGGCTAATATTTCAAATAGGGGCAGATGTGTAACTTCCATCAGACGTGACACAACCGCCTCTACCTGTCAGCCCTGCTCATACACCGTGGGCGCCAACCGGGTGGCAAACACCTCTCCTCGCCTCAAATAGTTACCGCAAATATTTGGGTGATGCGAGATTACCGCCCTATCCCCAACCGACGCGATGTTCGAATTTTAAACGGGGATAAGTTCGTAATTTTCCCCATTTTAGAGAAGCGCCCCAAAGTTTCAGATCCCCCTCCGCCCATTTCCCCATTCATACACCGTCGGGCGGCATCGACAACCTCCGCGATCAAGGCCAGCCTCCTCCGTCCGCCACCCCATCATCCACCTTGTCGGAGCTGCTACCTCTACCCCGTCGCCCACCGCAAGAGATGGACGCCTCTCATCCACGACGCTGACGAGGATCCTTTCGCTACCTCCTCTCGCTTCATCGGCGCCGCCGTTCACCTTGCCGCTTGCCGCCCTACGACCGCTTCGCCCACGGCAACAGGATATATCCTCACCCAGCCGCCATTGCCTAAATACTTTCTTCCCGCCGACAGCCATCACACCCGCAGCACCTCAACGACAAGATAGGCCTACACGGCGCCGCAAGAGAGGTGGTACTCTTCCATATGTGCTAAGTTATTGATCTCACCCGAAAATAGATCGTAATTTGTTTATCGTATTTTTCTTGTCTGTACTCAAATCGTAGTGGCTAGTTGAAAGCAAACATTGGTTGCTGGTAGCTTTATCCGGTTTGCACCTTCAGATCCGCCATGGCACGGCACTATACTCGCTGCTTATGGTTTCCGAGGGAGTCCTGACTAGGGGTGTCCGGATAGTCAACTATCATCTTGGCCGGACTCCTAGACTATGAAGATACAAGATTGAAGACTTCGCCCCTGTCCGGATGGGACTTTCCTTGGCATGGAAGGCAAGCTTGCCGATGCGGATATGTAGATCTCCTACCATTGTAACCGACTGTTACCCTAACCCTATCCGCTGTCTATATAAACCGAGGGTTTTAGTCCGAGGACTAACAACAATCATACCATAGGCTAGCTTCTAGGGTTTAGCCTCCTTGATCTCGTGGTAGATCTACTCTTGTACTACCCATATCATCAATATTAATCAAGCAGAGTAGGGTATTACCTCCATCGAGAGGGCCCAACCGGGTAAAAACATCGTGTCCCTTGTCTCATGTTACCATCCGCCTAGACGACAGCCGGGACCCCCACGCTGGATCCGCCGGTTTTGACACCGACATTGGTGCTTTCATTGAGAGTTCCTCCGTGTCGCCACCTATAGGCCCGATGGCTCCTTCAATCATCAACAACGACGCGTCCGTGGTGAGACTTTTCTCCCGACAGATCTTCAGATTCGGGCGGTTTTGCACCGCGGCCAATTCACTTGGCCATCCGAGCAGATCGAAGCTACGCCCGCCATCGTGTCAGATTTGGAAGCTTGAACTATACGGCCGATATCCGCGGAGACTTGATCTTCGACGGATTCGAGCCACAGCCAAGCGCCACCAAGACCGCTTTGATGGGTACGATCTAGCTCACACCAACAAAGGCCTCGAGGCCGCACTCAGCCCGCGCCCGACCCTTAATCCGGAGCCGGATTCCCGATCAAGGACGCAGTGGTTGGACACCGCCGGGGCTACGATCTCAACGGCGATTGAGCCAACTCCATCCCTGTCCTTGCAAAGACCAGTGACTCTGTGGTGCCGACTCTCTCCGGACTCAACCTCAAGCGCTCCGCCAATCGAATTTGATTGGGCGCCGGTTATGGAGTTAATCGTCAGGACATCTTTCAAAGACTGACCTTGGCGACATCCTGAATTCATTAAAGTCTCTCTTTATCCGGAGAGCCCGGCCGGACTACGGTCGAAGGTTGGGATGGGACGACGAAGAAATTCAATGCCCACCCACCACCCACTTTGTAGCCACCGCCGATGATTTAACCAATATGCTCGACTTCGACCAAGACATCGACAGATGGACGACGATGCCGAGACGACCAAGACCCAACCCACATGGCATCGAAGGCCACCGCATATGACATATACATGGTGGACATCCCAAAAGATGGAATGGCGATGGAACAACGGAGGATGACCCTCCAAGAAACAACCCAAGCGCCGACGTCAAGGCCGCTTAAATCCCGCCACAAAGAAACGGTGATTCCGCACGGAGATAATAACACCCTCACAAGCAGTTAAGACAAACCTCCGCAGGATTCAGCGCAGAGGAGGAAGAAGCAAGACCACACGACAAAGCGGCGTATGGAGAGGTAGAGGACGATAATTATGCGCCCTCCGAGGACGAGGCAAGCCTTGACGATTTATTTAATTTGTCGTGCTCGAGGACCCCGCCAACAGGAGCATTTCAAACGCAGGCTTATGGCCACGGCAAGCAGCCTCAAGAAAAAGCAGCAACAGCTTAGAGCTGACTCAAGACCTCGCTCGGATGATGATGGATCAAGTCCTTGCAGCCAAGAGTATGAACTCAACTCCCTCCAAAAGCTACCCCAAACGCAGGCCGCTGCTCGATCGTGAGGAGGAAGCACCCAAGTCACCAACAGACGACATGGCAGATCTGCCACCCTGCGGGTCAGCGACAGAGAAGCCTCTCGCCCTCCGCCAAGCCACACCCCGACGCTGCTCAAAAAGTACCAAGGCATGGGAAAACGCGCCAGACTTATGCGAGATATATTGGAGGATAAGGCAAAACATACAAGATCGATTCACGGATCGCGGGTGCCCAACGACTGATGATTACCACCACGCCGATACAGAACCTGGCCGGGCCGAACACAATAGACAAAGCTCATATGAGCTACGCCATGATATAGCCCAATATGTGAGGCACCAAGACACCCACTATGCTTCACGCATTTAAGTAATGGATCATCAAACTCGAGGGCTTCAAACACGTAAACACCGAATCATACGATGGTACCATTGATCCCGCGGTCTGGATCGAGGACTATCTCCTCCATATCCACATGGCCCGCAGTGATGATCTACATGCCATCAAATACCTCCCCTCAAGCTTAAAGGACCAGCTCGGCATTGGCTTAACAACTTGCCACCTAATCAATTGGTTGTTGGGAGGACCCGGAAGCCGATTCCTTGATAACTTCAAGGGCACATATGTGACCACCGACCGATGACCTCAGCCACATAATTCAGCAGCCAAGAATCGCCGCATAATTCGACACGGTTCCTAACCAAGAAAAATCAAATCGCTGGCTGTCCGGATGCAGAGGCCCTTGCAGCCTTTTAACATAACATCCGCGATGAGTGGCTAGCCCGCACCTAGGACAGAAAAAGACGAAATCCATGGCAGCCCTCACCACACTCATGACCCGCTATGCGGGAGAGGACAGAGGATGATGGCTAGCTCAAGCAACAACTTGATTCAAAACCCTGGTAGTTCGGATACTGTGGACAGCAATGGCAGGTCAGTCCGCAACAAGAACAAGCGCTACCGCATTAACGGCGATACGCTGAAGATACGTAGTCAATGCCGGATTCGAGGCTCTAAACCCGTCACCGGAAGAAGCCATTCAAAAGAAATACCCAGTGACCCGCCCAACTTGGACCGAATACTCGATCGCTTGTTCCGTATACATGGCACCCCTAAAACCAGCCAATCACACCAACAGGGATTGTTGGGTGTTCAAGCAGGCGCAAGCTAAGCGCCTATCTCAATGACAAGGCTGCATAGCGATGACGAGGAAGAGCCCCGCCGAAACAATAGAGGATGTAGGGTTTCCACAAGTGCGGACGGTGAATATGATATACGCAACCCATATACCCAAAGGGAGCGGAAGCGCGCGCTTAAGGACGAGGTTGATGGAGCCAAATACTGAAGTTCAACCCATGGTCTTCCCGCCCATCACCTTCGATCAAGGGACCACCCCACTAGCATCCGCCACGGCGGTTTTGCCGCATTGGTTCTTGACCCAATTATTGCCGGATTTCACCTCACCGTAGTCCCGATGGACGGCGGCAAGCAGCCTCAAACCTGCTTTATCGTGATACAAAGGCGCAAAATGGGCATAGACCCCTCAAGGATTAAACCCACAAAGACGACCTTTAAAGGCATAATACCGTGTAGAGGCCAATTGTATAGGCTCGCTTACACTCAAGTGGTCTTCGATCCCCGGATAACTTCCGGGTTAAGAGTTAATCTTGACATAGTCCTGCTCAAAGCGGTTATCATGCATCGCTTTGACGAACCGCATTTGGTAAAGTTCAATGCGGTGCCGCACTATGCATACCTCAAGCTCAAGATGTCGCCCCTCGAGGAGTAATCACGGTCAATGAAACACTGAATGCCTTCCCGAATGGAGGAGCACACGCTGCCCTTTGCGGCGGAGGTGCAAAGCAGCCTTCACAAGCAATTCTTGAGTCCGCCACTAAACGTCCGGACAATGTCAAGCGCTACCGAGTAACCTACAACAAGACCGCCGCACGATCCAAGCATCGCCAGAGTAACCGCCCCAACCCCAGCCCTCGCCAAATTGCAAAGCCAGATTACGCAGACATAACTACGCCCGAGATATCATGGGCATAAGGGCAGGGCACACTACCATCGCCTGCAATGCGCTCAACCGCACTGTGGGCCCTGACAGGTCATCCTTTTCTTTTTTTTTTCTTTTACTTTCAGACTCGTTCTAGAAGCCCCGTCCGCATTCGCACTTTAATACACGATGCAACAGCCAGGGAAATGTAGTTACGCCGAAAGTGTCCAGTGGTCTCTACTACGAGCATTATAATTCCACCGTCATATGACATATACATGGTGGACATCCCAAAAGATGGGAATGGCGATGGAACAACGGAGGATGACCCTCAAAGAAACAACCCAGCGCCGGCGTCGGTGGCGCCGCTCAAATCCGCCACAGCAAAAAGCGGTGATTCCGGCAGGAGATAATAACACCTCGGAGCGGTCTGAAGACAACCCCTCCGGGATTCAGCGCGGGAGGAGGAAGAAGCAAGACCACTGACGGTCTTGGCGGAAGGAGAGGTAGAGGGCGATAATTATGCGCCTCCCTCGAGGGGCGAGGCAAGGCAGCAGCCAATTTGTATTTTGAGGACCCGCTGAAGGGAGCATTTCAAGCGCGGAGCTTATGGCCCGCGGCAAGCAGCCTCAAGAAGCACAACAGCTTAGAGTGACCAAGACCTGCTGGCGAGCGGATGGACTGAAGTCCTTGCAGCGAAAGAGTATGAACTTCGAACTCCTCAAAAGCTACCCCAAGCAGCCGTTGCCTCGAGAGGAGGAAGCACCCAAGTCACCGGCGCGACATGGCAGACCGGCGGCCACCCATTAGCGCGAGAGCCTCTCGGCCCTCGCTCAAGCCACACCCGGCGCTGCTCAAAAAGTACCAAGGCATGGGAAAAGCGCGGACTTGCGAGATATATTGGAGGATAAGGCAAAACATACAAGATCGATCTACGGATCGGCGTGGGTGCTTAACGACTCGGGATGATTACCGTCCGCGGATCTGACAAACTGGCGGGCCGCACAATAGACAAAGCTCATATGAGCTCGTCATGATATATTATCTGAGCCGCACACACCGCTATGCTTCACGGAGCGAAGTAATGGATCATCAAATCACGAGGGCTTCAAACACGTAAACACCGAATCATCACGATGGTACCACAGATCCTGCGGTGCGGATGAGGACTATCTCCTCCATATCCACATGGCCCGCGGTGATGATCTACATGCCATCAAATACCTCCCCTCAAGCAAGGACCAGCTCGGCATTGGCTTAACAACTTGCCGGCGAATCAATTGGTTGTTGGGAGGACACGGAAGCGCATTCCTTGATAACTTCAAGGGCACATATGTGTGACCACGGTGGCCGATGACCTCAACATAATTCAATGACCCGAAGAATCGGCGGACAATTACGGACGGTTCCTAACCAGAAAAATCAAATCGTTGGCTGTCGGATCGAGAGGCCCTTGCAGCCTTTTAACATAACATCGCGATGGTGGCTAGCCGGCACCTAGGACAGGAAAAAGCGAAATCCATGGCAGCCCTCACCACACTCGCGGCCGCTTTTGCGCGGGGAGACGGAAGGGCAGATGGCTAGCTCGAGCAACAACGACCAAAAACCGGTAGTTCGGATACCGGGACAGCAATAGTCGCGTCGCCAGCAGAACAAAGCGCCCGCGTGCTTGGCGATAATGCTGAAGATACGGTAGTCAATGCGGATTGAGCTCTAAACCCGGTCGTGGAAGAAGCCATTCAAAGAAATACCGGGACCCGTCAACTTGGACGAATACTCGATCGCTTGTTCCGGATACATGGCACCCCGAAGCCAATCACACCGAGGTTGTTGGGTGTTCAAACAAGCGAGCAAGCTAAGCGCCTATCTCAATGACAAGGGGCATAGCGATGAGGAAGAGCCCGGCCGAACAATAGAGGGCAGAAGGGTTTCCCCCACAAGTGCGGACGGTGAACATGATATCATAACCCATATACCCAAAAGGGAAGCGGAGCGTGCGCTAAAGGGCGTATAGCGATGGAGCGGTCGCCCGAAGTTCAACCCATGGTCTTCCTGCCCGATCACCTTGATCGAAGGACCACCCACTAGCATCCGTCACGGCGGTTTTGCCGCGTGGTTCTTGACCCAATTATTGCGGTTCACCTCACGAGTCGATGGGCCGTGACCTTCAAACCTGCTTTATCGGGATCTGTCGCATAAAATGGGCATAGACCCTCAAGGTTAAACCCACAAAGGCGACCTTTAAAGGCATAATACCGGTGTAGAGGCCAATTGTATAGGCTCAGTTACACTCGAAGTGGTCTTGGATCCCGGATAACTTCGGCGAAGGTTAATCTTTGACATAGTCCCGTTCGGCGGCTATCATACCTTTGCTCGGACGAACCGCATTGCAAAGTTCACGGTGCCGCACTTGCATACCTCAAGCTCAAGATGTCGGGGCCCTCGAGTAATCACGGTCAATGGAAACCTGATACTCTCTCCGAATGGAGGAGCACCTGGCGGCCACTTCGGCGGAGGTGCAAGCAGCCTCAGCAATTCTTGAGTCCGGCCACTAAGCGTCCGGACAATGTCAAGCGGCCGGGTAACCTACAACAAGACCGCTGGCACGATCCAAACGCGTAGCAATCCGGCTAACCCAGCCCTCGCGAAATACCAAGCCGGTACTTTCGGCATTACATAACTCGCTCTGGAGATATCATGGGCATAAGGGGAGGCACGACCACGGCTGCGCCCGAGTGCGGCTCAACCGCACAGGGGCTCCGTTGTGTCATCCTTTTCTTTTTTTTCTTTTTACTTCGGGACTCTGTTCTCTAGAAGCCACATCGGCATTCGCGCGAATACGATCAACAGCCAGAAGCAGAAAGCTCGTCAGTGTCGGGTGGTCTCTACTACGAGCATTATACATTTTACATACCATCCCGCAGCTTACCCGGAGAGGGACATGTTAAATAGTCCCATCCCTTGCTTATCGCACAATTTGTATCTTACGCTTTTATTTGCAGTTTCTTTTAATAACCAATATATAGCTCTTGCCTATTATTACATTTTATCTATATATGTTCATTTTATGACATATTGCACCCGTACACTCTGATGCGGCCAATACCGAGGGCTTAAGTACCCCAAAATTATGGTGTGATAAGTCAGAACACTTTCACAAATCGGCACCCAGACTTATAGCATTATATGAATGGGCTCGAATCATGTCTTGGGTAAATAGTTGGGTTTGCCCGGCTCCGTGTTTTGGTACCTTCGTTCCGTTATATCGTTCAAAAGGTAGCCGGGAGAACCCTGCGATTGTGCCTGGTTGAGATGGGTTGAGCACCTCGGTGGAAAGCTAAAACTGACCGTCATGATAAAGGCGAGGCGATTCGCTGTTCGAAGTTTTTCAGGTCCCTAAAGACTTATACGCTTAGGCGAGGCAAAATTGTCCGTAGGCGTGGTATGCCGGAACTTGGTCTTAGAATACTAGAGGCTTCGAGAAATTTAAAATTATAAATTCTATGGCTAAGTGAGAGTGTTCAAGCATTATAAGTTTGGTTGCCTTGTTAGATTCGTTGGCGCCTCCTCGATGAACAGAATGGGAACAAGATCGCTCAACTTTATCGAACACCCGGCACTTTCGTGGCATGAAATTTGAAACCAACGACTTGCCATCTCTCAAATTTGATAGCGGCCTGAAGGTAATATTTTAAATTAACAAGCGTTGCTTAAGCGCATATGAACAAGTTTTCAGCGAGGATAACAAATGTGAGTCTATTCAAAATTACATCTGGAGCACTCATCCGCTACTCTGGCGCCCTTGAGGCGCCCTCATAGTACATTTACGGCGTCGATGCTCCTTGCGCCAGTGGCCCGTCCGTCACAAGCTTCTCCGCATCCGGCTTGCCCGATGCACTTTAGCGCAGGCGGGCCAACAGGCACCTTCAATGCGAGCGGAGGCGCTTGATGACTTAGATCCAGGAATGAGGCGTCCAGGCCGTTACACCAGCCAAAGTAGCTCCGGGCATGGCTTCCAATAGCCACGGCCGAACTATGAGGCCCTTCATGGCCTGTTTGGCGACCTTGTGGAGCTCGACCAGCTGCTTCAGCTGGTGGCAAAACTGCCGGATGTCCGACCTCGGCATCTTGAGACGGAACACCTTCTCCGTCGAGCTCCTCCTTGAGTGCGGTAGAGCGGCGACATCGGACACACTACGGGGCAGATCTTGAATGCTCTGGAGAGCTCGAATCCGGGTAAGTAATAGGTAATTCACTTTCACATTCTTGCTTTGCATAAAGAATGCCTTACCGCCGCTATCTTCTTTAATGATTCAATTTCTTGGAGGGCTTTTTGGGCCTCGTGTGCCTTTGGCACTCTCAGAGCGAGCAAGCTCGGACTCTCGGTGTTGAGTCACGCTCCAAACCCTCATGTTTTTTTCGAGCACAGGGCTCTTGCCGTACCTCTGCCATTCGCCTCCCCTTCTCTCGCTCGGTCGCTCCATGGCGCTTTGTTTCGACCCACGGACACGCTTCCTTGGGTCAGCCACCTCGTTCATGGCCCTACAATACCCACGTTATTCCTGTCATTTTTATGCTGAATCCTTTCTATAAGGTATTTCTTTAATAAGGTATTACTTACCTTCCTTGTCCTCGAGCTGCTTCTTGGCAAGGCCGAGCTCGTTCTCGGACCCGAGGCTCTGCTAATGCATTAACCTCCAGGTCAGGTCTGCGGCAAAGGTCGGCGGCGCCTTTGCACTCCCATATTGACATACTTATGTTAGACTCCTGCGTATATCTTTTTAGATCCTTAGTCAGGCTTTTCTTTCCGAACACGAACTAAGCATCAGAACTCTCTGTCTATCGGTAATATTTTACATATTGTAAACTTACCTCAAACCTGTTAGAAAGGCTGAGTGCGAGGGTCAGCCAGCTCTTGGCGGGTGAACTACGGATCACCACACTCTTAGCGATGCGGTGCTCCTCCTTGATAGGCGGTTAAGCGCCTCCGATGCTATCCGGTGCCTCTGGTTGGGCGGAGGACACGGCGTCTTCCTTCTTACAAAGGGGCGCTTGGGACTTGAACCCGAAGGTTCCGTTATGGAGTCCGGACAAGGTGGTCTTAGAAACCAGGGGTCGCCCCACCACTTACAGAGTCGGGGGTTGCCTTGCAGGCGCCTCTTGCGCCACCTCCTCTTGACCAGCCCTCTTTGGGGCCCCACCTCGGCGTCGTCCATGGCGTAAGGTGAGGCGGCGAGTGAAAGTACTCTCATTTAGAAGCGAACTCGGGGACCGCTCGCCAGGCGAGGCTTTGGCCGGGCTGCATGATTGTTCGGCATTAGGAACTATGCAATGACTAAAGCCATGGGTATCCGGACACTTACGATCTGCGCCAGGGCTTGGCCCTTGTTGGCAACTCCTCCTCGTCGTTTTCGGCGTTGGTGGAAGAAGTCGGGAAGAAGGGTCCTTCCTTCTTGGACCCTCGGCCTCCTAGTTGGGGGCCTTCCTTTCCCTCCCAGATGGGAGGCTTCTTTCCTCCTCCTCTTCCTCGGAGGAGGATTCCGCCTCGGGGTTTGTCGTGATGAGTCCAACAGCCCCTGGCAGGGAGCTCCTTGAGTTCCGTGGCCTCCTCTCTAGCCTTCTTCTCCGTCACTTACGTGAGGTCTTAGGAGCAACGCCCGTCAATCGAGGCGTCCGCTGAGTCTTCGGCAAAAGGGCAGGACGGTTAATCTGTCGGAACCGTCGGCGATCTCTGTCAAAGGTTAGGGAGTTTAGATCCGCATAGAGTCAAACTATGAAAAGAGTCCCATAAAGGGTAGAATAACGCCTCGCTGCCTTGGCCGAGTTGAATCCGTGATCTTTGTTGGCGGATGCGGGGGCTTGGCCCTTGAACAGCACCTTCGAGGCATCTTCGTGCGTGAGTGTCGAAGAGCGGCTCAAATCGCGCTGTGCGGATCAAACTCCCACAAATTAAAGGCCCGTTGCTGGCATGGGAGAATCCGGGATGAGCATAACACGGACTACATGGACAAGCTTGAGCTTCTTGTCCACCAGGTTTGGACGATTTTGGAGTCGGTCGGCTCTTCCGAATCACCCCGTCGAGCCGTCTCTTTCCATGATGTGAGCCGTGTGGGGAGCGGATCTGAATCGGGGCGCCGCCCATTTGGAGTCGTGGCTCGGTGATGTAGAACCACCCGATTGCCACCTTTATTGTCTCCACGAAGGAGCCCTCGAGCCAAGGACATTGGGCATCCACCCACCATAAGCGCCTCCGCCTCGCTGTCGGCCGCCCACTATCTTGACAGCTAAGGTCTTCAACCATAAGCGAAGTGGGGTTGGATGGAGGAAGGCCTACTTACCTGACGATAGCGTCGAGATATTGAGGATGAAGTTTGGGGCGAGATCGTGAAATCCAGGCCATAGTAGAACATGAGCCCCCAGGACAAATGGGTGAAGTGGAAAACCTAGTCAGCGGAGGAAGTGGGTGAGAACACCACCCTCTCATGGGGCACAGGGAGTGGGGATGAGCGCTGCCCTTGTTGGGAGATGACAGCGATGTCATGGGACAAGTATCCGGCCTCCGCAGCTTTGTGATGTGCCTCCGTGGCGGAGGGCCATCCACGCCTCCGCTCGGGACATAGTTGGAGAAGGTTGAGGTAGGATGTCTTGGACAGGCTGGGGCTCAAGTGCGGCGAAATGTATGAGCAAAGGAGGAAGAAGGCGTGGGTGAAAAGGTGGATCCTTATCCTTATATGGACGGACAAAGCTATCGTCCCCGCCCGACTAGTAAAACTTCGCTTATCTCCCAAAGCGCCCGTAATCAATGGCGGATGGGTTACTACGTCCGTATTAATGAGAATCCCGGAATAAGGCACGATCTATCCTTTGATAAGGCGTGCCAAGGAAACCGCCTCGCTAAGCGTCTTGGTAGAAGCGGTAAGCGATTCATATAAAGGCTTGGCGTGGTGTGAAAGTCACAGCGGAATCGTCGCGGATCGTGCAAAAATTATTCTCTCTACGATTGGTATGTGGAACTTGTTTTGTAGGCGGACACTATCCTTGTGTTCAAAACCTTCTATGAAGTATTAGGAGGAGGAACCCGCCTTGCAATGCGAAGACAATATGCGCGTCGGACTCATCGTCATTGAAGCCTGGTTGAGGGGCTCTGAGGAGTCTGGACTAGGGGGTGTCGGATAACGAACTATCATCTTCGCGGACTTCGTAGACTATGAAGATACAAGATTGAAGACTTAGTCCCGTGTAGGATGGGACTTTCCTTGGCGTGGAAGGCAAGCTTGGCGATGCGGATATGTAGATCTCTACCATTGTAACCGACACGTAGTAACCCTAACCCTATCCGGTGTCTATATAAACCGGAGGTTTTTAGTCCGCGGGGCGAACAACAATCATACCATAGGCTAGCTTCTGGGGTTTAGCCTCCTTGATCTCGTGCTAGATCTACTCTTGTACTACCCATATCATCAATATTAATCAAGCGGAGTAGGGTATTACCTCCATCGAGTGTCGATGTCAAAACGGCGGATCTCGGGTAAAGTCCCAGCTGTCTGGCGGATGGTAACAGGCGAGGACGATGTTTTTAGCCAGGTTGGGCCTCTCGATGGAGACATGCCTACTAAGATGATTAGGAAGGTAGGAGATAGTTGGACTCCTCGTGCTGGGCTCAAACGTTCAATACCGTGAAATTTGAACACAGAGACATCGACTCGCAGTTCCCCGTAAGCGATATTTGCAGATCTGTGACATCTTCGCTGGCGTGACGCTGCGGCCATTTTGCTCCCTGCAACGCGTTTAGCGGCGACTACTGACGCGTCTTGTCAAGGCATAGATGCCGGATTCTCACGGGCGTGAATGTTCGGCCATTACGGCGCTTGAAAAGCGCGCCGACCGACAAAAGATCGCGCGAGATGAGGATCGCTTATCCATTCAGCGGTCGAACTCCGGCGCGAAGTCGCATCCCGCTTATGCGCCAGCATATCGGCGGCTGGCGGGCTTGACGGCCATCACGTGTCGCTTACGGCGAGCAGCTCATTCAGGCCCATTGAAGCAGTGTTCTGGCTCGGACTGGGTTGTCACTGATTGGCCCAACGCCTCAGTTGGTGGCATCAAGGTGACAGACGTCGGGTTGGGACAGGCTGACAGGACTCCTTCAAGATTGTTTCTTGGATCAAACAGTGTGTCGACAGTCTTGTCATTTGACCGATGGACGCCCGTGCAGACTCCAGCTGTCGAACTGTCTGGGCAATCCCTCGAGGGAGGCAGAAGGAAGGACTCTCCTGGTGATCCAAGCTGGTGACCATGAGGCGGCTGCAGGTTCTGGTCGAAAAGTGGTATGGTGCTTTCTCGGCAACGTGGCCAGTGACCTGGTCACGGGCTCCATGGCTGAACCATTCCCGGAGTCCGACCGTGATCCCAGGAGGTAAGGCCGGTGATCTCAGATCAGGCAGGAGGCTGGTCAGGTGATCGGTCATGTTTGAGTTTGAACAGGAATGCAGGAGACTGGCCAGTCAATGCGATAGCTGAGGAGCATCGGCTTTCGACTGCCAAGCGCAGCTGAAAGAAGAAGTAGTAACCTTATTCAAAAGAGACCTGGCTGACAACATGGAGCCTGGGGGCCTGAGGTGGCGACCTGGCGATCGTGGCATGGCTGTAGGCGCGTCAGTGGCCGACAGAAATTAAAGTGAGGGCTGAAAGCAATAAAAAGACGAACCAGGCAGGATGATGCGAACAGGAAGACTGGACAGCGACTCATGACGGTCATTCCCAACTTTATCAACCCGAACAGGAACTGTGATGTTAAAAATGTTGAATGTGAGCCAGCAGTCTTGGGCAGAGTCTAAAAGGAAAAGCCAGCATGGGAACATGTGGCGGTTGAGCACGTGCAGTGACCAACCGCTGGCGAGGCTGGGCGGATTGCAGCGTGCTGGAGTCTCAGCCGCTGGCTCCCGAATGTTTAGTGGCGGACCAGTGAGAAGCGCTGAGACACTCGCCCGCCATGCTCCGTCGGGAAGTGCCCGTGAGCTTGAGATTAAGGTGACCCAGACTACCAGAGACTAGTCAGATGCAAAGCTAGCTAGTTAATCTCAGCAGAGTGTGGTGATGGCTGCCATGGATTTCGGCTTTTTCTGTCCTAGGTGTGCAGAACTAAATGAAACTGCAAGACCCCGGGTTTGACTGACGTCAGGAATGCAGCAGGCATCGGAGGTCTGAAAACACTATAGTGGCAGGGTGAAGTGAGGCTCTCATGGTCAGGAAGGCGAGGATGGGAGTTCGATGCCCAGAAGCTGACCGGCGTGACTGGGTCGTGCCCATCGGCGGCTGGCTGTGGCAGGAATCGTCAGATGGGGAGTTCAAAACTCAAATCATTTTTATAACGGCTTAACTTCGATCTGATATAACCAAAATGAACAACTTGATCTAAGATAGGATAAGAGCCAGGAGCCTGACACAGAACTCTCAAAGCACCAATGCCGGATCTCAGTAGAGTCTGGCATCTAGGATAGTACAGGCGAGACGCGATGTTTGCAGAGTGGGTAATCAGAACTGATTATTGATTGGGTACTGAGGCCGATTCTTGCCTTCCGCCAGGAAAGTCCCACATGAGATGCGGGCAGCTTTCTATATCTTCATAGTCTAGAGTCCGACAGATGATAGTTAACTACTCTGGGCACCCTAGTCCCGGACTCCTCGAAGAGAGACCGAACACAGGTAAAAACATTGTGTCCCTTGTCTCCTGTTACCATCCGCCTGGGCATACAGTTGGGACCCCCTACCCGAGATCCGCGGTTTTTTTAGACACACCTTTATATTCACTACCATCATCGTAGGTGCTTCCTTCGTGCTAGCACTGCTCCTCAAGACCTCAACCCAAAAGCTTACGTGTTGAAATCTGAACGATATGATGCTCATATCACTAAAGCAGAAGAACGTTTAATTGGTCACCTAATGTTTCCTATATTAGTTTGAAAAGCATGTCGCCACCTGCAGTCAGCTAGTTCCACTTTCCTGATTTTTCTCTTGATGCTTAGGGTTTCCCTTTTATCTACTCTACTATGATGCGTGTAGGTGCTTTACGTAGGTACTAGCATTGCTCCACCCTTCAAGCTAAACAACACAACTTTGAGAATTGAAAACTTAGTTGTTCAAATATGATTGTGATATGATCGATATTAGTTAACGACACATTTAATTGGTTAGCTAAAGGTCCCTGAGTTTCAAATGCATGTGCATATAGAGACAACATAATTGCATTTCTTTGTCACTTGTTGACCGTACTTTCTTGTCCATACCAAATCTTAGTTGTTATTTCAAACCAAACGCCGGTTGCTAACTACCCTTTACGTAGTTTTGCAACTCAGATTGCCATCTAACTGCCACGGTCAACACATTACTCATCATCCTTATGTTTCCCCATTTTATGATGACCACAATCAGCTCGTGGTTCGTGTCGAAATAACACTCACCCATCGAGCTAAACAAGCAGTTGTACAAATTCATATCTAATATTATTGTTCATATTAGTAAAACTGAGAGATGTTTAATTGGTGAGCTAAATGTTCCTATTTTAGTTTGAAATGCATGTGAGCCACATATGGAGAACCGGAAAGAATAGTATTTCTCATGCGCTCTGGTTCATCATGGGTGTAGGCATTGTATTGAAAGACTTGTAATATCTTCAATCTGCTTGCTCTACTGCTCTTCTTTAAGATGATACTCTTCTCTTGCGATTACATTGGTCAGGTCGAGTTGTTCTCCTTAGTATATTTTGAATCATCGGTCGAATTAGGTTTGTCACAGCCCAGATCAGCCCTAGAGCTTGCTTGTAACTAGTGGCATTGCATCCATGCATCATGTTTAATATTCATGAAAATTTGAAATGGGGATGACCAAGCCCTAGCACCAAAAACAATTCAAATAGGTTAAACTAAGAAATATTTTCAATGAACCAAATGGCCTTCAAAATGTTCACCATTTTTGGAAAAATCTTGAAACGATAACGGAGATATTGCACATTTTCCATGACATTTGGATCTTTGAATTATCGATAAATATTTGAATTTGGACATTTAAATTCTATAAAATATTTTAAAATGTCCAAATACTCCTAAATGAAATGTTCCATATTAGATATATTCTATACATTGGGCATGCACAGTTTAGTGATTTTTAAAAGTGCTGGATATTTTAATAAAGCGCGAGTTTTGAAAAATAAAACTAAAATAAATAAAGAAGAGAGAAACTCTGTAACCTACCGGAATTCCGGACCACTGCTTGGCGGCCCGTTCTTGTGCAGCCCAGCTGCCGATCATCTTCCTCCCCTCGCCCAGAAGCATTGTGTGTCTTTGGGCCTTGTCTTGTGTCGGCCTTGCCACCTCCTTGTTTGGAGCCTCTCCTTCGTCCTAATCCGCGTCCCAGCGGCCCACGTACCCTCTCCCTCCTCTCTCTCGCTCTGCTTCGTGCCCGGCGCCCCGTCGCCACGTCGCCGTTAAATCGTGACCACCGCCTCCTTGCTCCTCAAACCGCCCCACAGGCTCCATACCTCGTTCCCTACCTCCTCACGAGTCACGTGACGGAGAAGCCCGGCGCCGTCCGGCCTTTCCCTCCTCGGCCACGAGATCGCCGCCGTCGAATTCGCCACCGTCGTCGCTTCCCGAGCTCGCTGCCGTCTCTCTGCGACCCATGTGAGCCTCGGTCGATTCCCTCTCTTCCCAGCGTCATTTCGCCTCGTAGCGCCGCCGCCATTGAAGCGAAAGCTCACGCCGCCGTTCCTCGTCGCCGTCGTGGCTGAAACCACAATGGCTCGGCCAACCCACCTCATGCTCAGCGCAGCACCGGAGCCGTAGCCACCGCTCCTCCTCCGTGCACGTAGCATCAAACCGACCCTTGAACTCCGGCCGCGCCTTGGGCTTCGTCGTCGATTCAACCGCCCGAGCTCAAACCACTCCACCAAACCGGCTCGTCCTCGGCTCCATTTAGATGCTTTCCCGATCCATTTGGTGGCGAACGGAAAAAAACCACTCTACGCCGCCGCGTTGGGCTCGCCCGGCTGAAGCGCCAGCGACCGGCGTAATTTGACCACGATGGGCCTAGTTGACCCTATTGACCCTATGGCGGTGGGGCCCGCCACATAACTAATCGAGTTTAGCTTAATTGATAATTAGCTAAACTAATCACCTTGACATCGCGGGACCCACTGTCAGGTTTTGACGGACCGTGACCTGTGTGACCCTTGGCGTCCTGCGGCGTCGGTATGCTGATAATACCCTTTTACGGATTTAATTTAATTCAGGAAATTTGAAAATACCCCAAACTTCAAATATTCATAACTTTTAATCGTAACTCAAATTAAATAATTTATATATGAAAATGATGAGAAAAATATGAAGAATCTGTTTATGGCACTTTCATGCATGATTGAACAAGTTAACCTCACTGAATAGGATGAATCATGATTAGGACAGATTATGAAATAACACTTGGAGTAGAATTTGTTCTTGTTTGAATTCCACTTCAATTAACTTGGCTAGATATTGCACTAGGTGAATTCATACCTTAACATGACATTTCATTCATGTGAGTGTGCATTGCATTGATTGTGTTCTCTCTTCTTTGCGGTAATTGCCCCTCTCGATAGACGTCGTTCGGCGATGAATCGATGACACCGATGAAGAACTATATTATCTTCGAGAGTGCCGGGCAAGCAAAACCCCTTGTTCATTCGATACAATCCCACTCTCTAGCTCTGCTCTCTTTTATTGCATTAGGACAACATCGATTCAAGCTGTTACTTGCTGCGGTAGTTGAACCCTTTCCCTCTGCATGACTGTCATTCCAGATGAATTAGATGAAACCCACTAGCATGAGTAGGAGTTGTTTGAGCCATGTTGTGCCTACTCATTCATGCTTGTTTGTCATGCACTCTTGCTTAGAGTTGAGTCGGTCGATTCGCCGAATGAATGGAATGGTTGTGTGAACATGTCCTCTTGTGTGAGCTAAGTGTGTGAACACGATTTGGTAAAAGTAGCGGTGAGAGGCCATGTAGGAGTACATGGTGGGTTGTCTCATTGAAGCCGTCCTCGAGGCTGGATTCATGTTTGTGATCCATGAAGCAGTTACTACCGCATTGGGATCATAATTGACCCTCTCGACTTAACCACCTTGTTCTCTGTCCGGGAGTTGCAACTAGTTTACGGTGTTTGTAGGATATGTGTTGGAGGCCGTCGTGGCGCTGACCCTAGGGGTGGGCTATGATGCAGTAAATACACGTGGCCGGTGTCTGGATTACCGTTTGGTGTCTCGGGAACCTGCACACATCATTGAGGGTTGTATGGGAAACCTCGGCGGACTCCCTGCGGATGGAACCGAATAGGCGATAAACTGGACTAGGGACTTGAGTGTTTAGGTAGGCGTGGCCGACACCCACGTTGGGCTTCGCTTGAAGGTTGCAGTACATGTCGTGTATGTGGCGATAAGTGGTGAGCGTGTGTGAAGCAGTACACCCTGAGGGTTTGATATGATCTATTGAATAGCCGTGTTGCGGAGAAGGACTTGGTTGCCTATAACAGTTCATAGACAAGTGAAAGTGGATACTCTAAAATGTGCAAGATAAGCGTGAGTGCTATGGATGGCATTCTCGTAGGGAGGCGGGAGCGGGTCCATAGTGGTGTATTGATATGGTGAATATGTGGACTCGTATGCGCCACGAAAAAGAGTTACTTGCGATCGTAGTTCGGGATAGCCCTGAGTCAAAAGCTGGCTTTTGCGGTCAAACTCCACCACCCCCTTTTGATAATGATGCATATGTAGTTAGTTAGATGTAAGTCTTCTTTGATACAATTGTACTCACGTTTGCTTATTTTATGTTTTGCGGAGACGTCGGTCTCGCTAGTAATTCCGCGTGGACTTGACGTTTAGCTTGTTACCTCAGCTACGATCTTGTGCCCCGGCATCTGTAGATAGTCGGGCTTCTCAGCCTTTTTCATTTATAGTTATGCGTACTCGAGACATGTTTAGCTTCGCTTGTGTTTTGACTTGTATGCTCAAGTGTTGGGTCATGAGACCCATGTTTGTAATATCTCGCTCCTCGGGCCTAATGAATAAATATTTGAGTCGTGAGTTATGTTGTGATGCCATGTTGTATTTACACATATTGAGCATATTGTGTGTATGTTTGAAATGCTTGGTATGTGTGGGATCCGACAAACTAGTTGTTTATCCTTGGCAGCCTCTCATATGGGAAATGTAGTCTAGTGTTACGGCGATAGTAGTCCTGGCCGGTTCACCGAGTCCCGCTAGCCCGAACTCTGCTGGCACTTGGTTGGCGGCATATGTTTCCGCCGTTCCTATATACATCCCGAGAAATGTCACGCGGTGTTATTGAGTCTGCCTAGCCTGCTGACCGGGATACGGAGTCCTGTTAGCCAGTGCTACAGACCGAATTTATCTGTTGATGACGACATGCTCGATGTGATTCATGTATGCTGTCCCCATGGGTTAGCGCCGCTTTGGGTTCACGACTAGCCATGTCGGCGGGCTCTTTGTCATATGGATGCTAGCGACGCTATCATATCGTGAGCCAAAAGGCTAAAGCGGTCCCGGGCCATGGTAAGCGACACACAGGTAGGATACCGTCGTGAGGCGCAAGTGATATGATGTGTTACATGCTAGATCGGTGTGACTTAGGATCGGGGTCTGACGGCGTTGGTATCGAGCGACTGCTGTGTAGGATTACCAAGCCAATCACAGTGAAGTTGTGTCTAGACATGCTTTAGTTATGTAAGGAATTGATTGTGGGAGGGAGCGTAAGGCTCTTTTACTTCTTATACCTCATGGCCTTCGATCTGAGTCATCCTCTCTCTCTTCTCGGGGTTAAGAACTAGGCCCTCTCATCTATCTATTAGGATGACGTGTTACTAATCCATAGACTTATGGGATTGTTGGATTTAAGTCGACTCGGTTCCTACTATTCTATATGTCATTGTTGATCTCGGAACTTTGATATGATGTTGTTAAGTGGCTATGCCACCATTTTGCATGATGTCTCAAATCTTTTTGAGCATTTATAGCCGTTATGCTGTCCGAGTCATCCGGGTCTCTAAATAATCGATGCATTTGCAAATCCTTTCCTTCCGTTTCGATGTCCTTTTGGTGGAATAAGCACACTAACCATCGGACGAGGTACTCTGTTGCCTCGACACATATGTTGGAATTATTATTATGACCCTAGGTGTTTAAAGTCACCTAGCAATTTAGCAATGCTTTTGTATCCCGGTGTGATGATTACGGACATTATTCTTGAAAGCATCCGTGATGTTATTAGTAGTAGGTATTCTACTCACAGGTTTGAACCGAGATTCACCCTACTTACTTCTGTTGATAGTGTTGCTAGTTCCTTTAGGATATTAGTAACCTTTGCATTAATCCTCGAGGTCGTGGTATATCCTTCTTCCAAATACCATGAACCACTTATGGCGAAGTTCTTTGAACTAAAAGATCACAATAAAGTGCTCTTGAGGTACTCCATTCATATTAATGACTCGCGGTTCTACCTTTTACGCATGGGTTATCCGGAAGAAATGTTGAGCCGTTCGACATACTAATCTGTGCATCCACAACAAGAAAATTATATGTTTCTTTGAGTTGCTCTCTTTAGTTGTATCGACCATCCTCTATCGGTTGATAACCAAGGGTATGTGTGCATTAGTGTTCATCGATGCCTATTATTCTTGTGGTCCGTCGAGCTATTCTATTCTGAATGACTAGGAGAAACAAACTCCGATACCTCATCCATATCCGGATTGGGTCAAAGTAGTTGTAATCCAAATCAAAATGCCAATCCAGCTTTTGATTCATTCCACTGAGTGTTACCATCTTTATGTCAATAATGTCATGAGATTTGCACCTTCTCTTATGAATTCTTGATGCGGTGATACTTCTGCCATCATTGTTCATTCCTCGGTTCCGTGTTATGCATAGCCGGAATGCCGACTAGTGAATCGTGATGTGTGAAATCTATACTCCTAGTAACTTCTGTTGCTCGGTAGTGAATGGACAATATTCTCATTCTTAGCGTGTTGGTTATTAAATCATCATCCTAAGATTGATCGTGCTACCTAGTCCTTATTTACGGTGCATTCTTGATTGATGAGTTGCCTAGTCCTCACTCATCGATCATATCGTCTTGCCCTCAAAGCAAGATTGTTCTCGAGCTTAGTAACATACCGGTGGTTCGTGACTTTACAAATATCTTCTTGGAAGTGTTACGGGTTGTCTCATTTGTTATGTTGAGCTCGTGATCAAGTTAGTTTCTTGTGAACCACCCTTCCTCCAGAATCGTGTTGGATATCCACTGAGCTAGTTGGTTAAGCCAAACAATAACAGAGTTGGAAGATAAAAGCTTGCCTAACCTAGTTCGATCCAAACATCCTGAATTCATTAAAGTCTCTCTCTTTATCCGGAGAGCCTGGCGGACTACGGTCGGGAAGGTTGGGAGATGGGACGAAGAAATTCAATGCCACCCACCACCCACTTTGTAGCCCTGTCGATGATTTAACCAACATGCTCGACTTGACTCCGAAGACATCGGCGGTATGGGCGGCGATGGGAGCGACCAAGACCCAGGCGCCTCTGGGAGCCTTTGGAAGGCCACCGTCATATGACATATACATGGTGGACATCCCAAAAGATGGGAATGGCGATGGAACAACGGAGGATGACCCTCAAAGAAACAACCCAGCGCCGGCGTCGGTGGCGCCGCTCAAATCCGCCACAGCAAAAAGCGGTGATTCCGGCAGGAGATAATAACACCTCGGAGCGGTCTGAAGACAACCCCTCCGGGATTCAGCGCGGGAGGAGGAAGAAGCAAGACCACTGACGGTCTTGGCGGAAGGAGAGGTAGAGGGCGATAATTATGCGCCTCCCTCGAGGGGCGAGGCAAGGCAGCAGCCAATTTGTATTTTGAGGACCCGCTGAAGGGAGCATTTCAAGCGCGGAGCTTATGGCCCGCGGCAAGCAGCCTCAAGAAGCACAACAGCTTAGAGTGACCAAGACCTGCTGGCGAGCGGATGGACTGAAGTCCTTGCAGCGAAAGAGTATGAACTTCGAACTCCTCAAAAGCTACCCCAAGCAGCCGTTGCCTCGAGAGGAGGAAGCACCCAAGTCACCGGCGCGACATGGCAGACCGGCGGCCACCCATTAGCGCGAGAGCCTCTCGGCCCTCGCTCAAGCCACACCCGGCGCTGCTCAAAAAGTACCAAGGCATGGGAAAAGCGCGGACTTGCGAGATATATTGGAGGATAAGGCAAAACATACAAGATCGATCTACGGATCGGCGTGGGTGCTTAACGACTCGGGATGATTACCGTCCGCGGATCTGACAAACTGGCGGGCCGCACAATAGACAAAGCTCATATGAGCTCGTCATGATATATTATCTGAGCCGCACACACCGCTATGCTTCACGGAGCGAAGTAATGGATCATCAAATCACGAGGGCTTCAAACACGTAAACACCGAATCATCACGATGGTACCACAGATCCTGCGGTGCGGATGAGGACTATCTCCTCCATATCCACATGGCCCGCGGTGATGATCTACATGCCATCAAATACCTCCCCTCAAGCAAGGACCAGCTCGGCATTGGCTTAACAACTTGCCGGCGAATCAATTGGTTGTTGGGAGGACACGGAAGCGCATTCCTTGATAACTTCAAGGGCACATATGTGTGACCACGGTGGCCGATGACCTCAACATAATTCAATGACCCGAAGAATCGGCGGACAATTACGGACGGTTCCTAACCAGAAAAATCAAATCGTTGGCTGTCGGATCGAGAGGCCCTTGCAGCCTTTTAACATAACATCGCGATGGTGGCTAGCCGGCACCTAGGACAGGAAAAAGCGAAATCCATGGCAGCCCTCACCACACTCGCGGCCGCTTTTGCGCGGGGAGACGGAAGGGCAGATGGCTAGCTCGAGCAACAACGACCAAAAACCGGTAGTTCGGATACCGGGACAGCAATAGTCGCGTCGCCAGCAGAACAAAGCGCCCGCGTGCTTGGCGATAATGCTGAAGATACGGTAGTCAATGCGGATTGAGCTCTAAACCCGGTCGTGGAAGAAGCCATTCAAAGAAATACCGGGACCCGTCAACTTGGACGAATACTCGATCGCTTGTTCCGGATACATGGCACCCCGAAGCCAATCACACCGAGGTTGTTGGGTGTTCAAACAAGCGAGCAAGCTAAGCGCCTATCTCAATGACAAGGGGCATAGCGATGAGGAAGAGCCCGGCCGAACAATAGAGGGCAGAAGGGTTTCCCCCACAAGTGCGGACGGTGAACATGATATCATAACCCATATACCCAAAAGGGAAGCGGAGCGTGCGCTAAAGGGCGTATAGCGATGGAGCGGTCGCCCGAAGTTCAACCCATGGTCTTCCTGCCCGATCACCTTGATCGAAGGACCACCCACTAGCATCCGTCACGGCGGTTTTGCCGCGTGGTTCTTGACCCAATTATTGCGGTTCACCTCACGAGTCGATGGGCCGTGACCTTCAAACCTGCTTTATCGGGATCTGTCGCATAAAATGGGCATAGACCCTCAAGGTTAAACCCACAAAGGCGACCTTTAAAGGCATAATACCGGTGTAGAGGCCAATTGTATAGGCTCAGTTACACTCGAAGTGGTCTTGGATCCCGGATAACTTCGGCGAAGGTTAATCTTTGACATAGTCCCGTTCGGCGGCTATCATACCTTTGCTCGGACGAACCGCATTGCAAAGTTCACGGTGCCGCACTTGCATACCTCAAGCTCAAGATGTCGGGGCCCTCGAGTAATCACGGTCAATGGAAACCTGATACTCTCTCCGAATGGAGGAGCACCTGGCGGCCACTTCGGCGGAGGTGCAAGCAGCCTCAGCAATTCTTGAGTCCGGCCACTAAGCGTCCGGACAATGTCAAGCGGCCGGGTAACCTACAACAAGACCGCTGGCACGATCCAAACGCGTAGCAATCCGGCTAACCCAGCCCTCGCGAAATACCAAGCCGGTACTTTCGGCATTACATAACTCGCTCTGGAGATATCATGGGCATAAGGGGAGGCACGACCACGGCTGCGCCCGAGTGCGGCTCAACCGCACAGGGGCTCCGTTGTGTCATCCTTTTCTTTTTTTTCTTTTTACTTCGGGACTCTGTTCTCTAGAAGCCACATCGGCATTCGCGCGAATACGATCAACAGCCAGAAGCAGAAAGCTCGTCAGTGTCGGGTGGTCTCTACTACGAGCATTATACATTTTACATACCATCCCGCAGCTTACCCGGAGAGGGACATGTTAAATAGTCCCATCCCTTGCTTATCGCACAATTTGTATCTTACGCTTTTATTTGCAGTTTCTTTTAATAACCAATATATAGCTCTTGCCTATTATTACATTTTATCTATATATGTTCATTTTATGACATATTGCACCCGTACACTCTGATGCGGCCAATACCGAGGGCTTAAGTACCCCAAAATTATGGTGTGATAAGTCAGAACACTTTCACAAATCGGCACCCAGACTTATAGCATTATATGAATGGGCTCGAATCATGTCTTGGGTAAATAGTTGGGTTTGCCCGGCTCCGTGTTTTGGTACCTTCGTTCCGTTATATCGTTCAAAAGGTAGCCGGGAGAACCCTGCGATTGTGCCTGGTTGAGATGGGTTGAGCACCTCGGTGGAAAGCTAAAACTGACCGTCATGATAAAGGCGAGGCGATTCGCTGTTCGAAGTTTTTCAGGTCCCTAAAGACTTATACGCTTAGGCGAGGCAAAATTGTCCGTAGGCGTGGTATGCCGGAACTTGGTCTTAGAATACTAGAGGCTTCGAGAAATTTAAAATTATAAATTCTATGGCTAAGTGAGAGTGTTCAAGCATTATAAGTTTGGTTGCCTTGTTAGATTCGTTGGCGCCTCCTCGATGAACAGAATGGGAACAAGATCGCTCAACTTTATCGAACACCCGGCACTTTCGTGGCATGAAATTTGAAACCAACGACTTGCCATCTCTCAAATTTGATAGCGGCCTGAAGGTAATATTTTAAATTAACAAGCGTTGCTTAAGCGCATATGAACAAGTTTTCAGCGAGGATAACAAATGTGAGTCTATTCAAAATTACATCTGGAGCACTCATCCGCTACTCTGGCGCCCTTGAGGCGCCCTCATAGTACATTTACGGCGTCGATGCTCCTTGCGCCAGTGGCCCGTCCGTCACAAGCTTCTCCGCATCCGGCTTGCCCGATGCACTTTAGCGCAGGCGGGCCAACAGGCACCTTCAATGCGAGCGGAGGCGCTTGATGACTTAGATCCAGGAATGAGGCGTCCAGGCCGTTACACCAGCCAAAGTAGCTCCGGGCATGGCTTCCAATAGCCACGGCCGAACTATGAGGCCCTTCATGGCCTGTTTGGCGACCTTGTGGAGCTCGACCAGCTGCTTCAGCTGGTGGCAAAACTGCCGGATGTCCGACCTCGGCATCTTGAGACGGAACACCTTCTCCGTCGAGCTCCTCCTTGAGTGCGGTAGAGCGGCGACATCGGACACACTACGGGGCAGATCTTGAATGCTCTGGAGAGCTCGAATCCGGGTAAGTAATAGGTAATTCACTTTCACATTCTTGCTTTGCATAAAGAATGCCTTACCGCCGCTATCTTCTTTAATGATTCAATTTCTTGGAGGGCTTTTTGGGCCTCGTGTGCCTTTGGCACTCTCAGAGCGAGCAAGCTCGGACTCTCGGTGTTGAGTCACGCTCCAAACCCTCATGTTTTTTTCGAGCACAGGGCTCTTGCCGTACCTCTGCCATTCGCCTCCCCTTCTCTCGCTCGGTCGCTCCATGGCGCTTTGTTTCGACCCACGGACACGCTTCCTTGGGTCAGCCACCTCGTTCATGGCCCTACAATACCCACGTTATTCCTGTCATTTTTATGCTGAATCCTTTCTATAAGGTATTTCTTTAATAAGGTATTACTTACCTTCCTTGTCCTCGAGCTGCTTCTTGGCAAGGCCGAGCTCGTTCTCGGACCCGAGGCTCTGCTAATGCATTAACCTCCAGGTCAGGTCTGCGGCAAAGGTCGGCGGCGCCTTTGCACTCCCATATTGACATACTTATGTTAGACTCCTGCGTATATCTTTTTAGATCCTTAGTCAGGCTTTTCTTTCCGAACACGAACTAAGCATCAGAACTCTCTGTCTATCGGTAATATTTTACATATTGTAAACTTACCTCAAACCTGTTAGAAAGGCTGAGTGCGAGGGTCAGCCAGCTCTTGGCGGGTGAACTACGGATCACCACACTCTTAGCGATGCGGTGCTCCTCCTTGATAGGCGGTTAAGCGCCTCCGATGCTATCCGGTGCCTCTGGTTGGGCGGAGGACACGGCGTCTTCCTTCTTACAAAGGGGCGCTTGGGACTTGAACCCGAAGGTTCCGTTATGGAGTCCGGACAAGGTGGTCTTAGAAACCAGGGGTCGCCCCACCACTTACAGAGTCGGGGGTTGCCTTGCAGGCGCCTCTTGCGCCACCTCCTCTTGACCAGCCCTCTTTGGGGCCCCACCTCGGCGTCGTCCATGGCGTAAGGTGAGGCGGCGAGTGAAAGTACTCTCATTTAGAAGCGAACTCGGGGACCGCTCGCCAGGCGAGGCTTTGGCCGGGCTGCATGATTGTTCGGCATTAGGAACTATGCAATGACTAAAGCCATGGGTATCCGGACACTTACGATCTGCGCCAGGGCTTGGCCCTTGTTGGCAACTCCTCCTCGTCGTTTTCGGCGTTGGTGGAAGAAGTCGGGAAGAAGGGTCCTTCCTTCTTGGACCCTCGGCCTCCTAGTTGGGGGCCTTCCTTTCCCTCCCAGATGGGAGGCTTCTTTCCTCCTCCTCTTCCTCGGAGGAGGATTCCGCCTCGGGGTTTGTCGTGATGAGTCCAACAGCCCCTGGCAGGGAGCTCCTTGAGTTCCGTGGCCTCCTCTCTAGCCTTCTTCTCCGTCACTTACGTGAGGTCTTAGGAGCAACGCCCGTCAATCGAGGCGTCCGCTGAGTCTTCGGCAAAAGGGCAGGACGGTTAATCTGTCGGAACCGTCGGCGATCTCTGTCAAAGGTTAGGGAGTTTAGATCCGCATAGAGTCAAACTATGAAAAGAGTCCCATAAAGGGTAGAATAACGCCTCGCTGCCTTGGCCGAGTTGAATCCGTGATCTTTGTTGGCGGATGCGGGGGCTTGGCCCTTGAACAGCACCTTCGAGGCATCTTCGTGCGTGAGTGTCGAAGAGCGGCTCAAATCGCGCTGTGCGGATCAAACTCCCACAAATTAAAGGCCCGTTGCTGGCATGGGAGAATCCGGGATGAGCATAACACGGACTACATGGACAAGCTTGAGCTTCTTGTCCACCAGGTTTGGACGATTTTGGAGTCGGTCGGCTCTTCCGAATCACCCCGTCGAGCCGTCTCTTTCCATGATGTGAGCCGTGTGGGGAGCGGATCTGAATCGGGGCGCCGCCCATTTGGAGTCGTGGCTCGGTGATGTAGAACCACCCGATTGCCACCTTTATTGTCTCCACGAAGGAGCCCTCGAGCCAAGGACATTGGGCATCCACCCACCATAAGCGCCTCCGCCTCGCTGTCGGCCGCCCACTATCTTGACAGCTAAGGTCTTCAACCATAAGCGAAGTGGGGTTGGATGGAGGAAGGCCTACTTACCTGACGATAGCGTCGAGATATTGAGGATGAAGTTTGGGGCGAGATCGTGAAATCCAGGCCATAGTAGAACATGAGCCCCCAGGACAAATGGGTGAAGTGGAAAACCTAGTCAGCGGAGGAAGTGGGTGAGAACACCACCCTCTCATGGGGCACAGGGAGTGGGGATGAGCGCTGCCCTTGTTGGGAGATGACAGCGATGTCATGGGACAAGTATCCGGCCTCCGCAGCTTTGTGATGTGCCTCCGTGGCGGAGGGCCATCCACGCCTCCGCTCGGGACATAGTTGGAGAAGGTTGAGGTAGGATGTCTTGGACAGGCTGGGGCTCAAGTGCGGCGAAATGTATGAGCAAAGGAGGAAGAAGGCGTGGGTGAAAAGGTGGATCCTTATCCTTATATGGACGGACAAAGCTATCGTCCCCGCCCGACTAGTAAAACTTCGCTTATCTCCCAAAGCGCCCGTAATCAATGGCGGATGGGTTACTACGTCCGTATTAATGAGAATCCCGGAATAAGGCACGATCTATCCTTTGATAAGGCGTGCCAAGGAAACCGCCTCGCTAAGCGTCTTGGTAGAAGCGGTAAGCGATTCATATAAAGGCTTGGCGTGGTGTGAAAGTCACAGCGGAATCGTCGCGGATCGTGCAAAAATTATTCTCTCTACGATTGGTATGTGGAACTTGTTTTGTAGGCGGACACTATCCTTGTGTTCAAAACCTTCTATGAAGTATTAGGAGGAGGAACCCGCCTTGCAATGCGAAGACAATATGCGCGTCGGACTCATCGTCATTGAAGCCTGGTTGAGGGGCTCTGAGGAGTCTGGACTAGGGGGTGTCGGATAACGAACTATCATCTTCGCGGACTTCGTAGACTATGAAGATACAAGATTGAAGACTTAGTCCCGTGTAGGATGGGACTTTCCTTGGCGTGGAAGGCAAGCTTGGCGATGCGGATATGTAGATCTCTACCATTGTAACCGACACGTAGTAACCCTAACCCTATCCGGTGTCTATATAAACCGGAGGTTTTTAGTCCGCGGGGCGAACAACAATCATACCATAGGCTAGCTTCTGGGGTTTAGCCTCCTTGATCTCGTGCTAGATCTACTCTTGTACTACCCATATCATCAATATTAATCAAGCGGAGTAGGGTATTACCTCCATCGAGTGTCGATGTCAAAACGGCGGATCTCGGGTAAAGTCCCAGCTGTCTGGCGGATGGTAACAGGCGAGGACGATGTTTTTAGCCAGGTTGGGCCTCTCGATGGAGACATGCCTACTAAGATGATTAGGAAGGTAGGAGATAGTTGGACTCCTCGTGCTGGGCTCAAACGTTCAATACCGTGAAATTTGAACACAGAGACATCGACTCGCAGTTCCCCGTAAGCGATATTTGCAGATCTGTGACATCTTCGCTGGCGTGACGCTGCGGCCATTTTGCTCCCTGCAACGCGTTTAGCGGCGACTACTGACGCGTCTTGTCAAGGCATAGATGCCGGATTCTCACGGGCGTGAATGTTCGGCCATTACGGCGCTTGAAAAGCGCGCCGACCGACAAAAGATCGCGCGAGATGAGGATCGCTTATCCATTCAGCGGTCGAACTCCGGCGCGAAGTCGCATCCCGCTTATGCGCCAGCATATCGGCGGCTGGCGGGCTTGACGGCCATCACGTGTCGCTTACGGCGAGCAGCTCATTCAGGCCCATTGAAGCAGTGTTCTGGCTCGGACTGGGTTGTCACTGATTGGCCCAACGCCTCAGTTGGTGGCATCAAGGTGACAGACGTCGGGTTGGGACAGGCTGACAGGACTCCTTCAAGATTGTTTCTTGGATCAAACAGTGTGTCGACAGTCTTGTCATTTGACCGATGGACGCCCGTGCAGACTCCAGCTGTCGAACTGTCTGGGCAATCCCTCGAGGGAGGCAGAAGGAAGGACTCTCCTGGTGATCCAAGCTGGTGACCATGAGGCGGCTGCAGGTTCTGGTCGAAAAGTGGTATGGTGCTTTCTCGGCAACGTGGCCAGTGACCTGGTCACGGGCTCCATGGCTGAACCATTCCCGGAGTCCGACCGTGATCCCAGGAGGTAAGGCCGGTGATCTCAGATCAGGCAGGAGGCTGGTCAGGTGATCGGTCATGTTTGAGTTTGAACAGGAATGCAGGAGACTGGCCAGTCAATGCGATAGCTGAGGAGCATCGGCTTTCGACTGCCAAGCGCAGCTGAAAGAAGAAGTAGTAACCTTATTCAAAAGAGACCTGGCTGACAACATGGAGCCTGGGGGCCTGAGGTGGCGACCTGGCGATCGTGGCATGGCTGTAGGCGCGTCAGTGGCCGACAGAAATTAAAGTGAGGGCTGAAAGCAATAAAAAGACGAACCAGGCAGGATGATGCGAACAGGAAGACTGGACAGCGACTCATGACGGTCATTCCCAACTTTATCAACCCGAACAGGAACTGTGATGTTAAAAATGTTGAATGTGAGCCAGCAGTCTTGGGCAGAGTCTAAAAGGAAAAGCCAGCATGGGAACATGTGGCGGTTGAGCACGTGCAGTGACCAACCGCTGGCGAGGCTGGGCGGATTGCAGCGTGCTGGAGTCTCAGCCGCTGGCTCCCGAATGTTTAGTGGCGGACCAGTGAGAAGCGCTGAGACACTCGCCCGCCATGCTCCGTCGGGAAGTGCCCGTGAGCTTGAGATTAAGGTGACCCAGACTACCAGAGACTAGTCAGATGCAAAGCTAGCTAGTTAATCTCAGCAGAGTGTGGTGATGGCTGCCATGGATTTCGGCTTTTTCTGTCCTAGGTGTGCAGAACTAAATGAAACTGCAAGACCCCGGGTTTGACTGACGTCAGGAATGCAGCAGGCATCGGAGGTCTGAAAACACTATAGTGGCAGGGTGAAGTGAGGCTCTCATGGTCAGGAAGGCGAGGATGGGAGTTCGATGCCCAGAAGCTGACCGGCGTGACTGGGTCGTGCCCATCGGCGGCTGGCTGTGGCAGGAATCGTCAGATGGGGAGTTCAAAACTCAAATCATTTTTATAACGGCTTAACTTCGATCTGATATAACCAAAATGAACAACTTGATCTAAGATAGGATAAGAGCCAGGAGCCTGACACAGAACTCTCAAAGCACCAATGCCGGATCTCAGTAGAGTCTGGCATCTAGGATAGTACAGGCGAGACGCGATGTTTGCAGAGTGGGTAATCAGAACTGATTATTGATTGGGTACTGAGGCCGATTCTTGCCTTCCGCCAGGAAAGTCCCACATGAGATGCGGGCAGCTTTCTATATCTTCATAGTCTAGAGTCCGACAGATGATAGTTAACTACTCTGGGCACCCTAGTCCCGGACTCCTCGAAGAGAGACCGAACACAGGTAAAAACATTGTGTCCCTTGTCTCCTGTTACCATCCGCCTGGGCATACAGTTGGGACCCCCTACCCGAGATCCGCGGTTTTTTTAGACACACCTTTATATTCACTACCATCATCGTAGGTGCTTCCTTCGTGCTAGCACTGCTCCTCAAGACCTCAACCCAAAAGCTTACGTGTTGAAATCTGAACGATATGATGCTCATATCACTAAAGCAGAAGAACGTTTAATTGGTCACCTAATGTTTCCTATATTAGTTTGAAAAGCATGTCGCCACCTGCAGTCAGCTAGTTCCACTTTCCTGATTTTTCTCTTGATGCTTAGGGTTTCCCTTTTATCTACTCTACTATGATGCGTGTAGGTGCTTTACGTAGGTACTAGCATTGCTCCACCCTTCAAGCTAAACAACACAACTTTGAGAATTGAAAACTTAGTTGTTCAAATATGATTGTGATATGATCGATATTAGTTAACGACACATTTAATTGGTTAGCTAAAGGTCCCTGAGTTTCAAATGCATGTGCATATAGAGACAACATAATTGCATTTCTTTGTCACTTGTTGACCGTACTTTCTTGTCCATACCAAATCTTAGTTGTTATTTCAAACCAAACGCCGGTTGCTAACTACCCTTTACGTAGTTTTGCAACTCAGATTGCCATCTAACTGCCACGGTCAACACATTACTCATCATCCTTATGTTTCCCCATTTTATGATGACCACAATCAGCTCGTGGTTCGTGTCGAAATAACACTCACCCATCGAGCTAAACAAGCAGTTGTACAAATTCATATCTAATATTATTGTTCATATTAGTAAAACTGAGAGATGTTTAATTGGTGAGCTAAATGTTCCTATTTTAGTTTGAAATGCATGTGAGCCACATATGGAGAACCGGAAAGAATAGTATTTCTCATGCGCTCTGGTTCATCATGGGTGTAGGCATTGTATTGAAAGACTTGTAATATCTTCAATCTGCTTGCTCTACTGCTCTTCTTTAAGATGATACTCTTCTCTTGCGATTACATTGGTCAGGTCGAGTTGTTCTCCTTAGTATATTTTGAATCATCGGTCGAATTAGGTTTGTCACAGCCCAGATCAGCCCTAGAGCTTGCTTGTAACTAGTGGCATTGCATCCATGCATCATGTTTAATATTCATGAAAATTTGAAATGGGGATGACCAAGCCCTAGCACCAAAAACAATTCAAATAGGTTAAACTAAGAAATATTTTCAATGAACCAAATGGCCTTCAAAATGTTCACCATTTTTGGAAAAATCTTGAAACGATAACGGAGATATTGCACATTTTCCATGACATTTGGATCTTTGAATTATCGATAAATATTTGAATTTGGACATTTAAATTCTATAAAATATTTTAAAATGTCCAAATACTCCTAAATGAAATGTTCCATATTAGATATATTCTATACATTGGGCATGCACAGTTTAGTGATTTTTAAAAGTGCTGGATATTTTAATAAAGCGCGAGTTTTGAAAAATAAAACTAAAATAAATAAAGAAGAGAGAAACTCTGTAACCTACCGGAATTCCGGACCACTGCTTGGCGGCCCGTTCTTGTGCAGCCCAGCTGCCGATCATCTTCCTCCCCTCGCCCAGAAGCATTGTGTGTCTTTGGGCCTTGTCTTGTGTCGGCCTTGCCACCTCCTTGTTTGGAGCCTCTCCTTCGTCCTAATCCGCGTCCCAGCGGCCCACGTACCCTCTCCCTCCTCTCTCTCGCTCTGCTTCGTGCCCGGCGCCCCGTCGCCACGTCGCCGTTAAATCGTGACCACCGCCTCCTTGCTCCTCAAACCGCCCCACAGGCTCCATACCTCGTTCCCTACCTCCTCACGAGTCACGTGACGGAGAAGCCCGGCGCCGTCCGGCCTTTCCCTCCTCGGCCACGAGATCGCCGCCGTCGAATTCGCCACCGTCGTCGCTTCCCGAGCTCGCTGCCGTCTCTCTGCGACCCATGTGAGCCTCGGTCGATTCCCTCTCTTCCCAGCGTCATTTCGCCTCGTAGCGCCGCCGCCATTGAAGCGAAAGCTCACGCCGCCGTTCCTCGTCGCCGTCGTGGCTGAAACCACAATGGCTCGGCCAACCCACCTCATGCTCAGCGCAGCACCGGAGCCGTAGCCACCGCTCCTCCTCCGTGCACGTAGCATCAAACCGACCCTTGAACTCCGGCCGCGCCTTGGGCTTCGTCGTCGATTCAACCGCCCGAGCTCAAACCACTCCACCAAACCGGCTCGTCCTCGGCTCCATTTAGATGCTTTCCCGATCCATTTGGTGGCGAACGGAAAAAAACCACTCTACGCCGCCGCGTTGGGCTCGCCCGGCTGAAGCGCCAGCGACCGGCGTAATTTGACCACGATGGGCCTAGTTGACCCTATTGACCCTATGGCGGTGGGGCCCGCCACATAACTAATCGAGTTTAGCTTAATTGATAATTAGCTAAACTAATCACCTTGACATCGCGGGACCCACTGTCAGGTTTTGACGGACCGTGACCTGTGTGACCCTTGGCGTCCTGCGGCGTCGGTATGCTGATAATACCCTTTTACGGATTTAATTTAATTCAGGAAATTTGAAAATACCCCAAACTTCAAATATTCATAACTTTTAATCGTAACTCAAATTAAATAATTTATATATGAAAATGATGAGAAAAATATGAAGAATCTGTTTATGGCACTTTCATGCATGATTGAACAAGTTAACCTCACTGAATAGGATGAATCATGATTAGGACAGATTATGAAATAACACTTGGAGTAGAATTTGTTCTTGTTTGAATTCCACTTCAATTAACTTGGCTAGATATTGCACTAGGTGAATTCATACCTTAACATGACATTTCATTCATGTGAGTGTGCATTGCATTGATTGTGTTCTCTCTTCTTTGCGGTAATTGCCCCTCTCGATAGACGTCGTTCGGCGATGAATCGATGACACCGATGAAGAACTATATTATCTTCGAGAGTGCCGGGCAAGCAAAACCCCTTGTTCATTCGATACAATCCCACTCTCTAGCTCTGCTCTCTTTTATTGCATTAGGACAACATCGATTCAAGCTGTTACTTGCTGCGGTAGTTGAACCCTTTCCCTCTGCATGACTGTCATTCCAGATGAATTAGATGAAACCCACTAGCATGAGTAGGAGTTGTTTGAGCCATGTTGTGCCTACTCATTCATGCTTGTTTGTCATGCACTCTTGCTTAGAGTTGAGTCGGTCGATTCGCCGAATGAATGGAATGGTTGTGTGAACATGTCCTCTTGTGTGAGCTAAGTGTGTGAACACGATTTGGTAAAAGTAGCGGTGAGAGGCCATGTAGGAGTACATGGTGGGTTGTCTCATTGAAGCCGTCCTCGAGGCTGGATTCATGTTTGTGATCCATGAAGCAGTTACTACCGCATTGGGATCATAATTGACCCTCTCGACTTAACCACCTTGTTCTCTGTCCGGGAGTTGCAACTAGTTTACGGTGTTTGTAGGATATGTGTTGGAGGCCGTCGTGGCGCTGACCCTAGGGGTGGGCTATGATGCAGTAAATACACGTGGCCGGTGTCTGGATTACCGTTTGGTGTCTCGGGAACCTGCACACATCATTGAGGGTTGTATGGGAAACCTCGGCGGACTCCCTGCGGATGGAACCGAATAGGCGATAAACTGGACTAGGGACTTGAGTGTTTAGGTAGGCGTGGCCGACACCCACGTTGGGCTTCGCTTGAAGGTTGCAGTACATGTCGTGTATGTGGCGATAAGTGGTGAGCGTGTGTGAAGCAGTACACCCTGAGGGTTTGATATGATCTATTGAATAGCCGTGTTGCGGAGAAGGACTTGGTTGCCTATAACAGTTCATAGACAAGTGAAAGTGGATACTCTAAAATGTGCAAGATAAGCGTGAGTGCTATGGATGGCATTCTCGTAGGGAGGCGGGAGCGGGTCCATAGTGGTGTATTGATATGGTGAATATGTGGACTCGTATGCGCCACGAAAAAGAGTTACTTGCGATCGTAGTTCGGGA
This sequence comes from Aegilops longissima, assembly GCA_021605205.1. Taxonomy (NCBI): domain Eukaryota; kingdom Viridiplantae; phylum Streptophyta; class Magnoliopsida; order Poales; family Poaceae; genus Aegilops; species Aegilops longissima. The sequence goes on along the minus strand of JAHIAM010003676.1, from coordinate 3,641 downwards.
TAGCCCTGAGTCAAAAGCTGGCTTTTGCGGTCAAACTCCACCACCCCCTTTTGATAATGATGCATATGTAGTTAGTTAGATGTAAGTCTTCTTTGATACAATTGTACTCACGTTTGCTTATTTTATGTTTTGCGGAGACGTCGGTCTCGCTAGTAATTCCGCGTGGACTTGACGTTTAGCTTGTTACCTCAGCTACGATCTTGTGCCCCGGCATCTGTAGATAGTCGGGCTTCTCAGCCTTTTTCATTTATAGTTATGCGTACTCGAGACATGTTTAGCTTCGCTTGTGTTTTGACTTGTATGCTCAAGTGTTGGGTCATGAGACCCATGTTTGTAATATCTCGCTCCTCGGGCCTAATGAATAAATATTTGAGTCGTGAGTTATGTTGTGATGCCATGTTGTATTTACACATATTGAGCATATTGTGTGTATGTTTGAAATGCTTGGTATGTGTGGGATCCGACAAACTAGTTGTTTATCCTTGGCAGCCTCTCATATGGGAAATGTAGTCTAGTGTTACGGCGATAGTAGTCCTGGCCGGTTCACCGAGTCCCGCTAGCCCGAACTCTGCTGGCACTTGGTTGGCGGCATATGTTTCCGCCGTTCCTATATACATCCCGAGAAATGTCACGCGGTGTTATTGAGTCTGCCTAGCCTGCTGACCGGGATACGGAGTCCTGTTAGCCAGTGCTACAGACCGAATTTATCTGTTGATGACGACATGCTCGATGTGATTCATGTATGCTGTCCCCATGGGTTAGCGCCGCTTTGGGTTCACGACTAGCCATGTCGGCGGGCTCTTTGTCATATGGATGCTAGCGACGCTATCATATCGTGAGCCAAAAGGCTAAAGCGGTCCCGGGCCATGGTAAGCGACACACAGGTAGGATACCGTCGTGAGGCGCAAGTGATATGATGTGTTACATGCTAGATCGGTGTGACTTAGGATCGGGGTCTGACGGCGTTGGTATCGAGCGACTGCTGTGTAGGATTACCAAGCCAATCACAGTGAAGTTGTGTCTAGACATGCTTTAGTTATGTAAGGAATTGATTGTGGGAGGGAGCGTAAGGCTCTTTTACTTCTTATACCTCATGGCCTTCGATCTGAGTCATCCTCTCTCTCTTCTCGGGGTTAAGAACTAGGCCCTCTCATCTATCTATTAGGATGACGTGTTACTAATCCATAGACTTATGGGATTGTTGGATTTAAGTCGACTCGGTTCCTACTATTCTATATGTCATTGTTGATCTCGGAACTTTGATATGATGTTGTTAAGTGGCTATGCCACCATTTTGCATGATGTCTCAAATCTTTTTGAGCATTTATAGCCGTTATGCTGTCCGAGTCATCCGGGTCTCTAAATAATCGATGCATTTGCAAATCCTTTCCTTCCGTTTCGATGTCCTTTTGGTGGAATAAGCACACTAACCATCGGACGAGGTACTCTGTTGCCTCGACACATATGTTGGAATTATTATTATGACCCTAGGTGTTTAAAGTCACCTAGCAATTTAGCAATGCTTTTGTATCCCGGTGTGATGATTACGGACATTATTCTTGAAAGCATCCGTGATGTTATTAGTAGTAGGTATTCTACTCACAGGTTTGAACCGAGATTCACCCTACTTACTTCTGTTGATAGTGTTGCTAGTTCCTTTAGGATATTAGTAACCTTTGCATTAATCCTCGAGGTCGTGGTATATCCTTCTTCCAAATACCATGAACCACTTATGGCGAAGTTCTTTGAACTAAAAGATCACAATAAAGTGCTCTTGAGGTACTCCATTCATATTAATGACTCGCGGTTCTACCTTTTACGCATGGGTTATCCGGAAGAAATGTTGAGCCGTTCGACATACTAATCTGTGCATCCACAACAAGAAAATTATATGTTTCTTTGAGTTGCTCTCTTTAGTTGTATCGACCATCCTCTATCGGTTGATAACCAAGGGTATGTGTGCATTAGTGTTCATCGATGCCTATTATTCTTGTGGTCCGTCGAGCTATTCTATTCTGAATGACTAGGAGAAACAAACTCCGATACCTCATCCATATCCGGATTGGGTCAAAGTAGTTGTAATCCAAATCAAAATGCCAATCCAGCTTTTGATTCATTCCACTGAGTGTTACCATCTTTATGTCAATAATGTCATGAGATTTGCACCTTCTCTTATGAATTCTTGATGCGGTGATACTTCTGCCATCATTGTTCATTCCTCGGTTCCGTGTTATGCATAGCCGGAATGCCGACTAGTGAATCGTGATGTGTGAAATCTATACTCCTAGTAACTTCTGTTGCTCGGTAGTGAATGGACAATATTCTCATTCTTAGCGTGTTGGTTATTAAATCATCATCCTAAGATTGATCGTGCTACCTAGTCCTTATTTGGTGCATTCTTGATTGATGAGTTGCCTAGTCCTCACTCATTTGATCATATCGTCTTGCCCTCAAAGCAAGATTGTTCTCGAGCTTAGTAACATACCGGTGGTTCGTGACTTTCAAATATCTTCTTGGAAGTGTTCGGGTTGTTCAGTTATGTTGAGCTTATCAAGTTGGTTTCTTGTGAACCACCCTTCCTCCAGAATCGTGTTGGATATCCACGAGCTAGTTGGTTAAGCCAAACAAAACAGAGTTGGAAGATAAAAGCTTGCCTAACCTAGTTCGATCCAAAGGGATATTCTTGTGTAGTGTGTGTTGAAGAAGATGATATCTTCATCGATTGGTCCTCGTGATCAGTTGTTGGACCTATTGTCTTATCAATCCTTTGATTTGGGTGGGCTATCGTCAAATCAAATCGTACCAGATGCTCGTAATGTTGTCTTACTGTGGTTGATCCCTCGAGCATACCCATTAATCCTTGGTGCGACCAATGCTATCACCGTGTTCACATGATGGTGGAAGTCGATGATATGGAAATTCCAATGAGTTTTGTTGAGCCCATCGGCATTTTGTCTCCCCATGGTCATGTTGACATCAACCTAGTGTTGGAAACTTTGTAAGCATTTCTTCTTTCGTTATGAAGCTTATGCTTGATGGGAAGTGACTTTCTTATGTGCTTTGGTGTAAGTTGCCATGAATTTGAGAAAGGTTTTTTTTCCTTTGGAATCATCCCGTCGTCATGCCGTGCAGTATTTTGGTTTGATAGATTGATCATCTTCATTCTTGTATCCCTAGCACCCAAGCCACGATTGATTTGTTCAGGAAAGGGTTGGGTGGGATACTAGTTCATGCACGACTTCAATATCCTCGATTATGGTTCCCCACCGCTCGGTAGTGTTTATTATAAGACTACCATTGGTCATCTTGTCTAGGCAGTGTGTTCACAGGTTTGTAGCGGAACCAGCTCATTTTTGGAGCTTGCTTCGTAGTTCATATCCAGAATCTATAGCCATCTCGTTGAATTGTGTTGCAACCCTTCCTTTCGGACATCTTTAGTCGAAGTTCCTAACCCAACGATCTGAATTTGGCAGTTATGATGGTTGGAACATTCCCATTGCATTTGCCCTTAGTTATTGTGCCAATTTCACTATGGGCTGCTTTCTTAGTAATTCTTGCCTAGGTTCATCTTCAAAAGGTGGACTTACCATGGGTCCCCTCCACCTCCGATGATAAGCAAAAATCATCCATTCGTTGTCTTC
>JAHIAM010003675.1:0-20233 GCA_021605205.1 Aegilops longissima | reverse complement strand
TGTACACAGGTCTATAAGTCAATGAGGAGTTTGATATTTACAAGTGAAAGTCTACTTCTAAAAATGAAGTTCTTCAACTCAAGACTTTGATATTCAAGACTTTCAAGACTTTGAAAGTGAAGAAATTGGTGTGACCTTGAAGACTTGGTATTCATTTGAGGAACATGAAGCATGAAGACTTTTGTTTCGTAGTTTCATTTTCTCTTTCTTGAGTCATAGGAAACACCGCATCGTTAAAGGGGTCGAGGAAATACTAAAGAAAAATTTCCATGTGATGCTCAACTCAAAATCCTACACCTACCGAATCCCTTCGAGTGAAGCCTTTGAAATCTCATACAGTTCACCAATTTCTTCAAAGGATGAGACGAAGCTCTTCTCGTCACGAGGAATTTGTTCTAATCGAGGAGTTAGGAATTCGCCAAAGGCGAATTGTCTACACAAGGAGGATCATGATAGCCCGAGGAATTTGATATTCAAATTTCTCGATCATGTCATTGCGCGCCACCTGTTCCAAAATATCTTATCCACCTAACGGTCATATCATTGAAGGGCATTTATGTCTTATCATGTCGGGCTGCTCCCCGAGGCTATAAATAGCCGCCTCACAACCACTAGCTGGTTGGCTGCCCGAGAGAACTTGACACTTGTCATTTGAGAGCAACCCATCCTCCGAGGACTTTGAGCGAAAATCATCAAGTGAGGAAAACCCAAAACCAAACCCCTCATAAACCCAAAGTGATTGAGCATCATCAAGAAATTAATCCTCGCGGATCCGACGCTTGTTACCTTTGAAGTATGTGCTTCTTCCAGACGGTTAGGGCCATGGTCTAGAGCATCCAAGAGGAATTGTGGATCGCCGAGTGACCAAGTCTGTGAAGGTTTGAAGTCGCCAAGACTTACCACGAGTGATTGGACGAGGTCTGTGTGACCTTATTTCAAGGAGAATACGGTGAGGGCTTGGTGTCCTGAGCTGCGTGTTCAGCGATCGGGTGTCCGGACTGTGTCCTCGAGTTTAAATACTCACCGCTTCCAACCAGACGCATAACCGAGACAGCAGCTTGAACTGGTCTACCAAATCATTGTCTTCACCAACCTAATCGGGTTCTATTTCCTCAACCCTTTCATTTCCTCATTACGTGTTGAGTGTTTGTTCATATCTGTGTTTGAAGACTTTGACTAAAGACTTTCTCAATTTCCCCGCTCGATTTCTTCACCGCTTTGTCTTCATCTTGTGTTATCCTCGTGATTACGCTTTCGTGTTCGTGATTGTCTTCATTTCATCATGATGACAATGCTTGTAATCTGTTATGCTTACTTCGAGTACTTATTCCGCTGTAAGTATTTTCTTCGCTAAGGAATTTCTCACCGCAAATTCCTCGAAGAATTCATAAAATCGCTTATTCACCCTCTAGTCGATATAACGACTTTCAATTGGTATCGAGCAAGGTACTCCTTGTTCTCGGTGATTTTGGTTTAACCACCGGAGTTTTAGTTATGTCGATCGCAGTATGATCAAGGTCTCAGCAGGTGTCCTACCTTCGATAGGACGGACTACCCCATCGGAAGAACAAAATGCAAATGCATCTTGAAGCAATTGACAACGATCTCCGGTATGTTGTGGAAAATGGTGTTCCTCACCACACCTTCTCTCGAATGCTGCTGATGTGAAGAGATTCAAGCAACTCGATTCTCAAGCGAAGAATATCATATGTGGCCATCCGAGCAAAGGTCAATATGGAAGAGTGAGTGCTTGGAATCGCTAAGCTCATCTGGGACAAAGGTCCAAAGTAATGAAGGTGTCTCAACTCAGCGTGACTCTCGAAGTTGATGTTCTTCGAATCTCTTCAACCGCTTCAAAAGACTCGACAACAAAATGTTCAACAAACCTTCGATCGCTTCACCGACATCTCAAATGAGCTTCAAGCACTTGGCGCCATCGACATCACCACCATGAGGTGGTGAAGAAATTGTTAAGATCACTTGATTCTCATTTGATACTCGCACCGATGATTTAAGAACGAGCCGACTACAAGTCTCTTGATCCCGCCGATATCCTCGAAAGGCTAAATACTCACGAAGTTCCAGCTTGTCAAGAGAGAGATCTCTATGGTTCTCGCTTATGGAAAAACACGTGCCTCAAGGCCAAGGCAAGTCCGAATCTGAGTGTGAAGACTCGTAGTAGCCTTGGAGATCCTCAAGAATTAGGCCAGAGCTAGCATCGCCGTGAAGAAATTCCAAAATTTCAAGACGTGGTCGCTGGAAAATCCTCAAGAAGCAAAGTGATTCCTCATCTAGTGACTATAAGAGAAGACTTTGTCACAAATGCAAGAAACCTGGTCACTACATCCAAGATTGTCCTCAGGGAAAAGGAATTAAAGAAGAAGAAACACAAGGATTACAGCTCGATGACTCAAGAAGAAGAAGAAATCATCAAAATTTCATCATCAAAATCCTCAAAGCCTTCTTCTCACAAGAAGAGCAGCTCCAAAAGGCTCGCATTTATTGGCAAGGAAATGGACTCAAGCTGAATTTGAGGAACATGAGGAAGAGGAGGAGTCAAGAATCCGAACTGTGTGGCTAGTCCGCTCTTGCTATCGCTTTTGTTAGCAAGTCCATCTTCAACATCAAGAAACTGACTCACCGACAAGCCCGATGAGGAAAATGATGACTACGCCCCACCTATTGCTTCATGGCAAAAGGTGCCAAGGTACTAAATTTCACCTCCTCCTAATCTAGTGAAAATGAATCGATGAGGATCTCAAGCCCAGCTACTCTAAACTTGCTAAGATTGCTATAAAACAACAAAGAGCTTTTGAAAAGGTTCAAAACATGCTAGACAAAAGTGATGATATGTTGGGTGAAGAAATGGATCGCACTAAAGCCCTGACTGAAAATCTTCAGAGACTTCGCCTAGGCTTGATAACCTTCAAGGTCATCATAACACTCTCTTATCTCGATCATGAGAAACTTTCTTATGAATTTCTTCAAAGAAAGCAAGATCTTGAGAAGCTAAGAGTGAGTTATGAAGATCTTCGTAAGGAGCGCGATTCATTACTTGCTCAACAAATCAGCTTCTCAAGAAGAATTTGTTCCTCCATGCTTAAAGTGCATTGAACGTGAATCGCTTAATTCTTCACCAATGTTCAAATGCTTCAACTATTACAAATTCTTCACCTGCCTCGCTATCACCAATTCCTCATCCGAGGACATTGCTAGTATCACCGACGATGCAGGGTTGAAGGAATTGTACATGACAGGCATGTACAAAAGCCTCAAAGGGCATCGACTTTTGTGATGTGCTTAAAAGCAGATCCTCAATAGGAACCCTAGGAAAGAGGGTATTGCCTTTGAGAGGAAACTCAATGCTGATGGAACATATTGAAGCCCGAGCAGATCCCAAAACCTCATGGGTTGCTGCAAAGGGACCTCCAGCTTGATCCATCTACCTTATCCGGCTTTACGCATGTAATTTCCTCATTCTCACGATGAGTCATTTGACTCAAACTATAAACTGTTCAAAAATCAGAATGGTGAAGTATTTGCTAGATATGTTGGCACTAACTACAGAACGTTCCCTATGAAGAAAATCTGGTTCCCAAGAAGTTCCTTGAAAATCTTCAGTGAATGTCCTCATGACACCACCAAAGGAAGAATAGGAACCCTGATCAAATTCTTCATATGGACCAAATTCTTCATATGGATCCAAGTCCTCATACGGACCAAATTCTCACGTGGATCAAATTCTCAAAAGGATCAAAGTCCTCATATGATCATCATCGTGCTAACGACTGCTTTCGCAGGTAGAGCAAAGGGCTATGAATATGTGCATTATTCTTCAAACCAATATGTTCATATGTCCTCAAGAATTTCTCTCGCTTATTCATATGCTTACCCTAAACCCTCTTATGTGAAACGAAATGGTTTGGCCTCTATGCCACCATTCTCGTATGGTGCTCGCAGAGTGATGAACTCTTGCCACCCCTTCAGATGTGGGTGGTGAAGAAAAGAACTAATCTTCTCAGAGGGTCAGGTCTCCGACGCGCCTTAACGCCCCAAGAATTTGTCAGGGCCCACAAAATTGCCCGAAGGACGCAGCTAATCATGATGAAATGAACTTTCATTTCACACGCCCTCATACCGCTTATCTCGAATATCGATCGATGAAATTATCCGATGAACTTGATATCATATTCTTCACCGATGAAGTATATGAGATCGTAAGTTGTACTAATTCATCCGCAGGATGATCAACCCAAAGCCACCGAGTGGGTTCTCGATAGTGGATGTACAAATCACATGACCGGTGACAAGAATCTATTGATGGATACTCCCTTATCACCGCTCTCATCTCAAGCATATCATCTTTTCCGACAAAGGCAAAAGTCAGGTATTGGGACTTGTGCAAGAAATCTTCAAACGATTTTCCTCGAGGGTTTCAACTAACTTTGGTGTGAAGATCAAGCACATCAGGAGTGACAATGGAACTGAGTTCAAGAATTCGGTCTTGATGACTATCTTGATGAACTTGGTATTACTCATGAGTTATCCGCCTTTATACTCCTCAAAGAAAATGGCGCCGTGGAGTGCAAGAATGTAACTCTGTTGAGATGGCTCGCACTATGCTTGATGAATACAAAATACTCGTCGCTTCGATTGAAGCAATTGACACCGCGCTGCCACATCATCAACAGAGTATATCTTCACAAATTCTTCAAGAAGACTGCCTATGAACTCCTCACTGACAAGAAACCTAATGTAAGTTATTTCAAAGTCTTCGGTGCTAAATGCTGGATTAGAGATCCTCACCACAACTCTAAATTTGCACCGAAAGCACATGAAGGTTTTATGCTTGGTTACGAAAGGACTCGCGACACCTACAGTAGTCTTCAACATCACTCTACACAAGATTGTTGACATCAGAGATGTGCGGTTCGATGAAACTAATGGCTCGCAAAGAGAGCACCTACCTTCGTGTTAGACTAACCAGCACCGAGGATTCTATCAGTGTTCAAGGCAACCGAGGATGTCATTCCTATCAAGAAACCATCAAGAATTCATTCCTCAGACGCCAAGAACGCCGAGCTGATGCACTCAAGATAATGTCAAGAAAATGGTGCTGAGGAAAATGATCAAATTCTCGACGACAACCAGCTCATCCTCGCTGCAAAAAGAAGTGCAAGTGGAGAAGATCATCGATGAAATTAAAGCGCCAGTGTCCTCTCACACGCCAAAAGCTTCACATTTATCTAACTTTTGTGGGCACTATGCTTTTGTCTCTATCACAGAGCCCACTAAGGTAGATGAAGCATTTATGGAGCCGGAGTGGATTCAGGCCATGCAAGAAGAATTACATCAGTTCGAGCTCAACAATGTCCGGAACCGTCAAACGCCCAGATCCTCGCAAGCATAATATCATTGGCACAAAGTGGATCTATCGCAACAAGCAAGATGAAAATGGTCTTGTGGTGAGGAATAAGGCACGACTAGTAGCTCAAGGCTACACGCAGGTTGAAGGAATTGATTTCGATGAAATTTTGCACTGCCGCTAGACTTGAGTCTATTCAAGATATTACTCGCCTATGCTAACCATCACAATATCACTTTATATCAAATGGATGTGAAAAGTGCATTCCTCAATGGTAAGCTTGAGGAAGAAGTATATGTTGCTCAACCTCGTGTTTTGAAGATCCAAAGAATCTCGACAAAGTCTTCAGACTCAATAAGGCCCTCTATGGCCTCAAGCAAGCCCTCGGGCAGTATGATACATTGAAGGAATTCTTGTGAAGAATGGCTTCACACCCGTTCACTCGATCCTACTCTCTTTACTAAATCTTATGATGGTGAACTTTTGTGTGCCAAATATATGTTGATGATATTATCTTTGGCTGTATCGACCAACGTCATAGTGATGAATTTGTTTACATGATGAGTGAAGAATATCAAATGTCTATGATGGGAGAGTTGAAATTCTTCTTAGGTCTTCAAATTCGCCAACAACACAATGGCATATTCATATCTCAGAGAAATACCTCAAAGATGTCCTCAAGAAATTCGCATGCAAGATTGCAAAGGTGTCAAAATTCCTATGCCCACAAATGGCCATCTATGCATTGATGAAAATGGTATTGACTTCGATCACAAGGTATACCGCCCATGATTGGTTCTTTATTGTACTTATGTGCATCTAGGCCAGATATAATGCTTAGTGTTTGCATGTGTGCCCGATTTCGCTACACCAAGGAATCACACCATAAGGCTGTGAAGCATATTCTTCGATATCTAGGTCACACACCAACACTAGGATTATGGTACCCCAAGGGCTCTACTTTGATCTCATTGATATTCTGACTCGACTATGCTGGTGATCGTGGACCGCAAGTCAACATCTGGTACTTGTCATTTCTGACGATCTTTGGTCTATTGGTCCTCAAGAAACAGAATCGCGATCACCGCTCATCATGGAAGCTGAATACATTGTTGCTGGCTCGTGTTGTGCTCAATTGCTATGGATAAAGCAAACCTCAAGGACTACGGCATCAACGTGAAGAATGTGCTCTCTATTGTGACAATGAGAGTGCCATCAAGATTGCTCACAACCCGCCAAGCACTCAAGACAAAGCACATTCAAATTCGCCATCACTTTCTTCGTGATCATGTGTTGAAGGGCGACATCTCCATCGAAAGCACGTGAAGATCAAGAACAAATGGCTGATATCTTCACTAAGCCCTTGGATGAGAAGAGATTTAGCAAGTTGCGTGTGAGCTAAATATCTTAGAATCTTCAATGTTCTCTTGAAAAGGCACACATCCTAACACTTATGCAAAATTGATGACTTAAGATGTGCAACACATGAAGAAACGTTTTATTCAATCAATGAAGAATAACACTCTAAATGTGAAGAAATTAATGAAAATTTGATTCTCGTAACCCCACGACAATTGTACGCGTGTCTGAAATCATCATTCTTATACGGTGGGTCACGCCACCACCAAAGTTGAAAATCTTCAATTTGAGTTTTTCCTCGCTTTTGAAATTCTTCAGTTTTTCAATTCTTCAACTTTGCAAAATCTTCACTGCTTCCGCTGCCTTTCTTCATTGGCTATATATATATATGGGTTTATGTCCTCTACAGATTCACTTATGGCTATTTCTTCAAGTCGCTTTTTTTCGCTAAGTGAATGTGATCGGACCTTCCCTCTATGCTATACTCAACCCAATCCATTCACAAATTCTTCATGTGCGCTCTATTTTGAAACTCGCTCAAAATCTTCACTGTGTCCTTGACAAATGAAGAAATTGCAACGAACTTTACAACTGATCTTATCCAAAATTTCGGTTTTACCATTAAATCGCTCCGCATCCCACGATGCATTATTTTATTCACCCACGATCACACACGATCTCCACTACACAAGACGTGGGTGACACATGTCGTGAGAAGGAAATGGTCAGGCATGTTCGCCCCAAATCTTCGGCGATCCGCTTTTCACCGCTCTATAAATACCCTCTCCCTTCCTCACTCTTTACTCGCCGACTCTCTCCGCCGAGCTCCTCAAACCCTAGCGCCGCCATAATCCATCGTCAGCCGGTGAGGAAAAGCTTCATCGCTTTGACCTCGCCGCCGACGATTGCTACGACTCGGAAATCCTCACTCGCCGCCGCCAGCTGTCTTCCTCCGCCAAGTTAGGGTGGAAGATCTGAACGACGAACTTCCCAACTGTTCTTCTCAGTTCGTCGTGTTCTTCACTTCGGTAATTAAAAGTTACTTTGTTACTCGCTCGATTCTCAAATCTTCTTCAAATTCTTCAAAGGTGTTTATTCTTCAAATCTTCACATATGAACACCTCAAATCCCATGATTAGTTTCTCTACAATGATTTTCTTCAAGATTCTCAATTGTGTAGATCCTCGATCTATACAACTCGAACCTAAGACAAAGAACGCTTAGTGAAATTCCTCAAGGCTCATCTGGTCAAAATCCTCAAAACTTAAAAAAAACTTTCGAGAACGATATGACCTCTCCAAATTCCTCGCACCTATACTCTGCTCACAGTACAAATGTCCGCCGCTGAATCCCTAGGTTCTCATCAACTTAACTCATTTGCAGCGCTCTCAAGAAAAATCTGCATACTTCTTCGAGAACTCAATTGTTCAATTTCCTCAATCAAGAAAATGGCGACGTAAGAAGCCACGAAGGGAGGAAAGAAACCTAAGGTTATGACTGCTTGAAATCCCTCGAGGAAATATATGCCGACTAATGCACACCGGATGAAGAAAGTAAAAATCAACGCAAGGTGCGATTCGAAGATTGAACGGAGATGGGCACGGAATGGAGGAATACAGATATGTAACTCCTAAGTACATGAAGAAATTCGCCTAAATCCTCCATGCCCAAGAGCCCTTTGGCACATGGCCAAATAGCTGATCCCACAAGCATCAAACGAGGTGAGGACTTTCCCGATGAATGGGCTAAACGCCAAGCAAAATTGGCAAAGCAAGCAAAGGAGGCAAAGGAAGAAATTCAATGAGGATTCTGCCGCTTACTACTACCACGGAGGTCTCGGTCAAACCGAGGAAATCCATGCAAAAGAAGCCTGCCATAAGCCAAGTGTTTATCATCTGCGCCTCACGCCCAAGTTCTCAAGAGCACCTTCCAAGCAATTTCTCACACCGCTGCTGCTCCACCAAAGTCCTCAACAGCCTACAAAACCTTCGGCCTCCTGCACCTAGCTACATGTCAAAGGACTGTTGGCTTTTCAATTGCCTCAGCGCTCTCGCAAGTTCCTCAAGAGCTCCCATTTCTTCAATCGTCCGACTCACCAAGACCAAAGCAACAATGGACGAGGTCCTCGACCAGCCCAAAGAAGAAACTCGTTGCATTCCATGTACCATCTGATGATGAAGGCCCGGATGAAGAACTTATGGAAATCATCGAGACCGCAAGTAAAGGCCGCTAGAGCCAAAGGTACGCTCTGCGCATCGCTATTGGACCCAAGAAAGTCTCGACTTTATTGATCTCGCACAAGGATCCCAACACCCTATGCCTCGACCTTCATCTGACAACTGGACAAAGTCATATGTTGACTCACTTCATAGCTGAAGAAAAATGGAAGTTTGAGGAGGCGAGGGAAATCAAAAAGGCTCAATATAGGAAGGAGAAGTTACTGAAGAAAAACGTTGTCAAGATGACACCTGAGGAGCTTCTCCAGGTTCAGACAGAAATTCAAGACCTCAAAGAAAACTTCGATTCATACTATGCTGATTGGCAAGGCCAGGTCGATTCACAACTCGACGAAAAACTTCACCAATGTTGCCGCCCAAAGGCAACATGAAATTCTCAGTCAAGCCTCAGCCCAACCGATCGAAGAACATGCCAAGATCACTGATGACGCTCAGCATGCTGATGAAAATGCTAGTTCCAGGCTGATGATCCCATTCCAGCCGCCGAAGAATTGCTGTGGCACCCACTAGTGGTGCGCCTGAAGAAATTGCTCAAGACAGTAGCAACCGTGACCGCTATACCAAGAAAATGAACCAAATTCTCAGCCTCCTCCTGCGCCAACTCCAACTCCAATTCTTTCATCTGCCTCGATGTGAAGAAAACCAAGGCTGCAGAACGAGCTGTCGTGAAGAAAAGGAAAGCATCACCAAGCATGATTCTTCGTCTGCAAGAAAATGAGGCCTATGACCAGCTCATACGAAAATCCAATTGATGTTGTTCCAATTTCTCCATACCATCAAAGGAAGTTGTTCCTTTGGAGAAGACTATGAGATCCCAATCGGATCCGATGAAGAACATCACCGCAGCTTCATCAGAGCAGGTTGATGAAGAAATTGAAGTGGATGCAATCTCTTCAACCCCGCTTATTTCCTCATCGACTATGAAATTCTCAGGCGGTGCCGAGGAAATTGAAGATGAAGATGTGGATATTGGATGCACCACACCAGTGATCAATGATGACTTTTGGGAAAGTCAGATCCCAATACTCCTCTTCACCCCACTCCAACAGATTCCTCACCCCTCGCACAAACAGTCCAAATGGACTCAAAAATCAACCCACTGGTTCTGCAGTGCATAAAGAAATTCCAGCCACTAGTGCCGATGAAACTGCTGCCGCTAATCCTCGATCGCACATGTTGAGGAACAAGAAATTCCTCACCAAGAACCTGAACTTACGATTCCTCGAGGTGGTGATGCAACTCACCGACACCCTCCGCCCAAGCAAAAGAATCCGCTCAAGCAAGCAAAAGTTCAAGGCTGAAGATTTCTTTGCGAGCACGATTCTTCATCAATATAATCCTTATGATTCTGCTCGCATTAGGAAGAGGCGCTCGACTGCCACCAAGCCAACTTCTATTCCTCGCTATTCAACAAGGATAAAATCTTCGATCATGCTCATATTCCTCATGTGGATATGGAGTCGCTGCCAGCTTTGAGCCGCCTCGTTGTTCTTCACGACGCAGACTTATAAATTTCTGCACCGATATCTCGTGGATCGGAATGAAGAGCTAATTCTTCGCTTTATGTAACGCTCACATCACCGGAGACGCCAAGATGTGAACTCATGGGTCTTAGATTGATGACCGAAAATACTCACTACAAGGCACCAAGAATCTGAATTGCTTCGTTGCCCTACCACTCAGTCCTCCACTTGATGGTGCACGCCGATTCACGATTTAAAAAGAACTTTCGGATCACTATATGCAAGTGCGATGAAGCCTTTGAAGCCAAGGCAGCCCTAAGAACCAAATTCCTCGTCAAGGAATTATTATATGTGCCTCGGACTGTCTATCGGATTCTCGACAAAGACAATGAGTCCAATCAAAGGTCACGACTCGAACGATGAAGAAGTCGCTGGCATCATGAAGAATATGCTTTTCAACATCATCCATGGCGCTCTCCGCCAACTTCCATGATTTCTTCATGAGGACTCGCAAACATTGCTATGTCACCATTTGAGCCGAAGCCTTATGCGCTTTGGATTATGAGATTCATCAGTCAAGGTCTTCACCAATTACAAGGTGATACTTTGAACCACTTCAGCTACTTGCCCTCGATTGAAGTCCTCAAACGGACTTTTACCTCAGTCGATGACAAGGGCAAGGCCACTGCCAGTGATCGATGAAGGCATTCGGCCCATTGGATGGACAGCTTCAGCAGCATCCTACTCCACAAATGATGACTCACACACATGACTCAGCCGCAAATACCTCGCCAAGCAAAATCCTCAAGCCATCGCACCTGTGGTGATGATCGATCGTGAGTTACTCCTCGCCTTCATTAGAAGGTTGATCGAATCATAAATGGGTCAAGCGCCAGTTTGTAATCTTCTTTACAACATGACCTCAACACACAATGCAAAGAAGAAAACCACTACTACCTCCATGAAACCTTCAACGCACTGGCTGTTCTTTCACATGTCTACAAAGGAAGAAGAACTGACTTCAATGGGTCTCAAGGAAGAATTTGACTGGTCTGCACCTCCTCCAAGAAATTCAAGAAGGTCAAAGTTCCTTCCTTGGTGGCCAGCTCCTATTCTTCATCTCGAGACATCGATGAAAATGAAGATTTGGAAGACATCATGCTGGTCCTACTTCAACAACCGACCCCAACAATGTCAAGCGCCCATCTTCAACTTGAAATTCTTCAGAGTGTTAGTCCTCGCCGATCCTTTGGTCATTCGATGACAAAGGGGAGAAATTTGAGTTAGTCTTCAAGTGGGTCTAGCTTATTGCCTATATACAGTAATTTACTTCTATTAAGTTACAACTCTCGCTCTTCTAAAACTTTTATTGGATCGAGTTGTAATCTTAAACCCGATGGTGCTTTGATACTTTTGATGCATTATGCTCTTGCACTATGCTCGATTCTCATGAGCTCCTTGAAAATCTTCATAGCAAATCGACGGCTCGACACTTTGATGCGCTATTTTGCATGCCCTGCTCTCATTAATGATATCACACGACATTTGAATAACATCAAGCACCATATTTCATCATGCATTTCAAATTCTCATATTATAAGTCAAATGCGTATGAATTACAAGATATAGGGGAGATCTCCATGATTCAATTCTTCAAATGTGCATTGCCTCAAAAGCAAATTCTCACTATGCACATGTTCGGGGAGTTCTTCTATATCTTGCAATCAAATTCCTCATTATCGTGATTTACAATTCATATGTTTATCCTCGTTGAAAACTTAACCTATATTGTCATCAATCACCAAAAGGGGGAGATTGTAAGTGCATCTAGTGCCCTTAGTGATTTTGGTGTATTGAAGACTTATAGGTTAAGTAACTAATGCGCTTGTGAGTGTACACAGGTCTATAAGTCAATGAGGAGTTTGATATTTACAAAGAAAGTTCAACTCTAAAAATGAAGTTCTTCAATCAAGACTTTGATATTCAAGACTTTCAAGACTTTGAAAGTGAAGAAATTGGTGTGACCTTGAAGACTTGGTATTCATTTGAGGAACATGAAGCATGAAGACTTTTGTTTTCGAGTTTCATTTTCTTTCTTGAGTCATAGGAAACACCATATCGTTAAAGGGGGTCGAGGAAATACTAAGGAAAATTTCCATGTGATGCTCAACTCAAAATCCTACACCTACCAATCCCTTCGAGTGAAGCCTTTGAAATCTCATACAGTTCAGTCAATTTCTTCAGTGATGAGACGAAGCTCTTCCGTCACGAGGAATTTGTTCGACCGAGGAGTTAGGAATTCGCCAGCGAATTGTCTACAAGGAGGATCATGATAGCCCGAGGAATTTGATATTCAAATTTCCGATCGCTGTCATGTAGCTGCTACCACCTGTTCCAAAATATCTTATCCACCTAACGGTCATATCATTGAAGGGCATTTATGTCTTATCATGTCGGGCTGCTCCCTAGGCTATAAATAGCCGCCTCTACAACCACTAGCTGGTTGGCTGCTCCAGAGAACTTGACACTTGTCATTTGAGAGCAACCCATCCTCCGAGGACTTTGAGCGAAAATCATCAAGTGAGGAAAACCCAAAACCAAACCCCATAAACCCAAAGTGATTGAGCATCATCAAGAAATTGATCCCGTGTGGATCCGACGCTTGTTACCTTTGAAGAATGTGCTTCTTCCAGACGGTTAGGCGCCATGGTCTAGAGCATCCAAGAGGAATTGTGGATCGCCGAGACCAAGTCTGTGAAGGTTTGGAAGTCGCTCAAGACTTACCACGAGTGATTGGACGAGGTCTGTGACCTTAGTTCAAGGAGAATACGGTGAGGACTTGGTGTCCCGAGCTGCGTGCTCAGCGATCGGGTGTCCGGACCGTGTGTCCTCGAGTTTAAATACTCACCGCCCAACCAGACGCATAACCGAGACAGCAGCTTGAACTGGTCTACCAAATCATTGTCTTCACCAACCTAACGGTTCTATTTCCTCAACCCTTTCATTTCCTCATTATCGTGTTGAGTGTTTGTTCATATCTGTGTTTGAAGACTTTGATCAAGACTTTCTCAATTTCCTCAGCCAATTTCTTCACTGCTTGTCTTCATCTTGTGTTATCCTGTGATTACGCTTTCAGCCTCGTGATTGTCTTCATTTCATCATGATGACAATGCTTGTAATCTGTTATGCTTACTTGAGTACTTATTCGCTGCAAGTATTTCTTCGCTAAGGAATTTCTCACCGCAAATTCCTCGGTGAAGAATTCATAAAATCGCTTATTCACCTCTAGTCGATATAACGACTTTCAAATCCATTGCCCTATTTGGCAATTTAAATTAGGGTGGAATACGAGTTGAAAACACAAACAAAGCAATGCTGCCATGGGATCACAAGCAAACACCTCCGTCTGTGTGCTTTAATTAACCCATTAATGGAGATGTTGTGAGGTGAGGCGCGGCGCTGGTACATGGAGGTCAAAGAGCTCGCTTCCCCTGGTGAGCATGGGCAGCCTTGCTGCTTGCACGCGGTCCTGCCGAGCCTGCGAGGTGGAAGGATGCACGCATCCTGCCGAGCTGCGCGACGGACTGTCAAGACGCGTCCCGCGTTAAGCTTCGCACGGCGGACTTCTCATGCTCGTCCCCGCCGTAATCAAACAGCTGCAAGCACGCCACCGAGTATGGTTAAATTTCGACACGGTTAATATAATACAACCGCTTATGTATATTAACGCAGTCGCTTTTTGTTTCAAAAAGGACTTCGCTGGATACTAATGTGTGCACCTCTTCTCAAACTGGACGATTTTTACCACTACATATATAAAGCTATGTCATGAAACCATGACAAGTTTCATGTTTTTGGGTGAGTTTTTGATTTACTGGGATTTAAAACCAAGATTCTCAATGTTTCGGGACAACGACAAGTTTGTAATTCATTCACATTCCTTAAATGAGACCTAAACATGCACCCAATGACACATGTACGATTTTCCGCCCATTTTGCTTCACTGGAGCATGTGCTTGTAGTTCAAATTTGAATTATGGACTACATTAAATGCGAGAAAACTTAGTAATTAGTAATATATACAATGGCCAAACGAACCTCGAACAATTTCAAATTTCAGCTCGACACTCCTGTTATTGTATGTTGCCCGAGAAAACAAAGTTCAAGGCAAGAAGAGGCAGCATTATCCAGAGCTTAATTCGACCTCAAACGCACCAAGTCTCTCGTGCTTCAGTGTCATCCTCGATCAGTAATTGGACACACATAGTACTCAAGGATTTATATACGAGTAGCAATCACACACTTATTACATCGATAGTCTCCAAAGAGAACTTATTACAATAAATATGGCTTAAGGCCATCTAAATAAGATAACAATGGAAGGCTTGAAGATAAAGTGAGTCCATCAACTCCAACGGTATAGCTGAGTGCACGACAACGGCCTAGCTTAACCTTAACTATCGTTTCGAAAAGTCTGCAACTTAATACGTTGCAGTTCGAAAATGCGGCAAAGACATGGAATATGTCGCAAAGTAACACAAAGAAAGCAATGAACAAATGAATACTATCACTACATGCATATATGGCTGGTGGAGGTTGTAATGGTTATATATGTTTTCTGTAAGTTTCAATTTTCCCTACAAATAAAGGAATAAATTTTTATTTAACTATCATGGTGGTTGAACAACACGAGAATGGTACCCCCATCTCAATCCCAATTAAGGAAAATAATCAACCCAACATTTTAATTTTAGAGTGATGAGATACAATAGGATAATCCAAGTACTAGATAATCTAAGATGTCCATAACCGGGACACGGCTAACTATGATTAGATTGTACACTCGCGTAGGTTTCATGACTTTTCCCCCACACAAGACTCGATCTCCTCTGCTGGATTTCTCGCACTACATGGTGTTTGAGAAACTGATGACCGAGACACAGCCTTCGTAAACATTAACTCTTTACTCGGGTGGACCGCACACCTACTTTCCCTCACATCTACTAGTCCACTCCTTCAAGAGGTCATGTAGCATACTCAACTATGCCAGAGCCCATAATGGCTTGTGGCTGCAATACGTAAGTTTTCTAGCATGAAATATCTCACGATCCCTTCGAGCCTCGGGTGGCGTATCGTAGAGGTGGATCACACGGTATATCCCGGATCTCCTAGGACAACACCGGATTCCCTAGGTGCTCAAAACAAGCAATCCACCCGATGTGTATTAAAGTTGCCACCTTAAGTTGAACCATTAAATAACAATCTCACATCTCGCTGCGGATTCACCTACCCAAACTGCTTTGGAGTAATGACCACGGTAGCCTAGCTGCTCCCCTTGGTACTCCTGAAAAATTGCAAGCCAATCAAGCCATCCAACATCCAAGACGCTGTCGCCTTTCCCCGCCTACTGTCACTCAAAGCCGGTCGTGAGGCGGCCCGCCCCCAAGACCTATAGCGTATGGTATCGCAAGAGGGCCGGCTTCCAAGGAGCCGGCCACTGAGGGTCGACCCACTCAGCGCAACCAAAAAGGTCGACTCCAAGAAGTCCGCCACCTCAAGAAGTGCCAAGGCAGCACTCGCAGCGTGCCAAGGCAGCACTTTAATCTGCACTCACATAACGATTTACGAGATGGGCGCACACAGCAGTGAGCCCACACCTCAAGATCCTCGGAGCGCGGCATACAGACGCCTGCAGACGGTGGGCATCATCACCGTCCGGGCTGCTGATCATGTACATGTTGACTATGACATCACCCACTGCAGTCATGTCAAGACGACTCCAAGAAGCGGGCCCTCCGGCAGAGAGAGATGCACTCGATGTCTGCCTCCCTAGTCGGCCTAAAACATGGCCGGCCCCATAGCCGGCTTGCTCCTCCCTCGAGGAGAGCGCTCATTAAGGAGACAAGACGAGGTGAGGTTACAGTGATCGCCACAAGGCGGCGGCAATCAGAGCAATGCTTACCCTCGACAAAGCCCCTGCACATCAAGATTGAGGCAACAAGAATCAGCCCCGACAAGGCTTTCAACGGCAATTTGTCGACCAAGAAGCCGGGCACCTGGACCCACCACCGGGCGGAGTTCTGGGCCGTAACAAGTGGAGAAGCCATGAAGCTAAGACACCGACGACTAGGGCCCGCTACCATCCGATTACTTCATTGTACCTCGGGGTAGGCCTATATAAACCCCCGGGCACCCATGCAAAGGGTTGATCTCTTAGAGTTTTAGACACCACATAGAGGGAAAGGGAGCAATGTGCCCTTCTTCTTCCTCACACCGAACAGCTCGAGGAGCCTCTTGTAGCAACTTGTTCATCTAGTGATCATGCGGAGACCCCGCAGAGCAGCAGAGGGGTGTTATCTCCACTGAGAGCCCTAAGTTGGGTAAGATTCACGGCATGTGTTCTCTCATTCCGCCTGTGCACCGCGACGCTCTTATTGGCTTCCACTATGATTAGCCACCCGCTGGCATATGTCGCACCTACCACTCGGCATTTGGCGCCAATTATGGGGCAGCTGTGCACTGGCCGTCTCGGAGACCTGTTCTCGACGGGAACCTCGTCCTCTCTGCAGCGAGCGCCTGCCCTAGACGCCTGATGGCATTCTGCCCTGACACACCGTAGCATGCTGCCGACGCCGCATCGACGAGCTGCCTCGCTGACCTTCTTGGCTAGACGCTGGCACCGCTGCGCTCGCCGAGAGCCACACCGCCAGCCTCGACCAACTCCACGCCTTCGCCGAGCCCGTCAGGATTTGAGTCACGGCCCACCGACCCGATGCTTGTCGACCGACACCGCGCCGCCGAAGCTTTCCCCACCAACGCCGTGGTCTTTCAACCACCAGCTTCCCCAAGCCGACATGGCGCAGTGCCGCCATCACCGAGGTGTTGGTCATCAGTCACGGCGTCCTCCGGGCGAACGCCCACGACGCCTCGCAAGCGGGCGCCAAGACGACCTATCCGCTTTCCCGGCCGACGCCGACGCCGAGGCGCTGGAGGCGCTACGCCGCCTCCATGCGAGGGGTCGAGGATAGCCTCCATGAGACACCTCATCGAGGCCCACCGCGCAGTCCACCACGCGCCTCCCCGACGGGCCGAGCCGAATCGGCGTTGTCAAGAAGCTGCGCGTAGCCATCACCAACATGTTGAGAGGACCGCCTGGTTCACGCCACGCCGAGAACCTACGTGCCGCCAGCGGCCGAGAAGAGCTTAACGGCTAGGGGCCCACGAGTTTCTATATGGCTAGGCGCATCCAGCAGCCTGACGCACGCGCCGTTAGTGAAGAGGATTGGCGCAAGGCCGAAGTTCTCCTCGCCGAGAGCACTTCCACGACGCCACGCGACGCCGATCGGCAACGCCAAGACGGCGAAAAGGAGTCGATCGCCACCGCAGCCAACCCGGATTCCATCAAGCGCGACGCGAAAGGCGCGCCGAGCCGCGGAGTGGTAAGGCAACTCTGCCCTCCTCCACCTCATGGGAAAGATATCCCACCCCGCCACCGCCACATCCCGACTTTCGGGCCGCCGACTAGGCCGCCGCCGGCGAGTCGGGCGAATGACGCTTCGCCATCGATCGACCGCCTCGCACGATCCCCCGCGTTGAAGAAGACGATTGTCGGGCCGCTTTTGCTTCGCCCCTCGACGTAAATGACGCAGCCCTTCCCAAAGGGGTTCTCGCCCCAAGAGACACGCCTAAGCATAACGCACTCAGCTTCTGAGGATTGGCTGATCGACCACTCAACCGCAACCAAGATAGCGACCCACAACAAAGCGCTGGGCCATCATGAAATATGTGCCCTCATGCTCCGTGGCACGGGCGCCAACTCGCTGGTCACCTTTCAAGTCAGATAAAGATCAACAAAATGGCTAGACTTCACCAAGCCTTCATCCGCAACTTCACCAAGCACTCTACAAGCCTCCTGCCTCCCAAGTAGCCTCCTCAGCGCATAAGGACCCACCAAGTTGACTCAAGGACCACCACGCCTACAATGAGGCCCGCAACTCCCGTAGAGGGGTGCACGAGGTTCAAGCATAGAGTATTTCACCGCGTGGTGCCGAGAGGGCACCTCCTCAAGCACAAGCTCCTCCGAGATGAGCCACTACTCAGGACGAGCTTCTAGTCATAGCAGAGAAGTACGCCACCGCCGACTCCTTGATGAAGACCGAGTCTGCAGACGCCCGGAAGGTGCTCAACCTGCTCCTAAACGCCTGTCAGGACTCCAATTGACGCCTCAGCATTAGAGCGACAACAGTTAAAGGGTCCCACGCCTCCCCAATTTCAAGCCAGTGGCTACCATCAAAGACGAAAGAATCTATGGCTGCCCGCTACCAAGAAGCCGGTATATGCATATGGCTTGGCAATTGCTTTCTCCCACGAGCAAGCCCTCGACGCCCATGCAAGTTCCACAGCCGAAGGCCGGGCCCAACTATACAACCAGAAATGCCATCGCTCACCCGAATCACCAAAGGCGATACAGGCCGCCCATTGCTAGACAAATTAGCCCGGCCTCTATCACTGGCCGCTGACCGCGGCAATGGACTGGCCCAAGACGAAGTTCTCTAACGAAAGCATGCCGCTTACGCCGCTGCTACAATGTAGCTAGTTCAAGACTGTGAGCCGGGCGCCGACAAAGACTAAGAAGTCAACGCGTCGCCCAACAACCCTTAATACATGGAATCGGGTCGAGAGGTTTATTACTGGAGCCGGGCCGACCACCCGTGAGGTGATGCTGCCCCGGCTCTTATGCATTGGTTTTGAAGCAACCCTAGTAACGGATAGGCTTGTTGTCCGATTCTCCCTGCTGATCGATAGACGCACGGAGCAGCAGCATCAACATCCTGTATCGAGACACCATGGAGAAGCCGAACATCAAGGCTGTGCACCTCATGCCAAGCCGGACCGTGTTCCATGGCATCGTGTCTGCCCGTCCCGCTTCACCAATCGGTAAGATCAAGATAGATGTACTTTCGAGACAAGGATCATTTCCGCCGAGAAGCAATCTGTTTGAAGTGGTGGACCTTGGGAGCCTCTTACTATGCGCCGCTTGGCCGGCCTGCCTGCCAAGTTCATGGCTGTACCTTACCACGCCTTATCTCAAGATGAAGATGCCAGTACCAAGGGCATCATCACCGTAGAGCATGACACAAGAAGTCCTCCGAGTGAGCCATAGACAAGCAGCCTGGTCAAGCCGAGTCCCTCTGAAGTCGCCAAGAGAAGAAGATGTTGGACCGAAGTCGAGCCATGGCCGCAAGCAGCCAGCCCCGCCCCTGAACCCCAAGGAATGTGACGCCAAGGTTCCTTCCAACCGCGCCAAGGAAACAAAGAAGATACCTTCCGACCCGTGAAAGCATCGGAAAGGTTTGCCGCCATTGGGGCAAACTCGATAGCAAATAGGAAGGCGAAGCTCGCTGCTTTTCCTCTCGTGAGAATCGACATTTTCGCATGGTCCCCCAAGGACATGCCGGTGTTTCAAAGGAATTCACGAGCACAAGCTACACGTCCGAGCGGATGCCAAACCAGCCAAGCAGCCCCTTCGCCACCGCTGAGGAGAAGAGAATAATCGAGAGAAGAGATAGCCCCACCCTGCAGCCGCTTCATAATGGAGGTGTTCTTTCCGAGTGGCTTGCCAACCCGGTGCTCGCTCAAGAAGAATAACAAGGGCACATGTGTATAGACTACACAAGCCTCCAACAAAAGCCTGCCCTAAAGATCTCTTCGCCGCTCAGATTGATTGGCGGATAGACTTGACTACCGGATGCGAGCCGCTGAGTTTCTTGATGTCTACTTCAGCTACCACCAGATAAAGTTGATCCGGA
>JAHIAM010003674.1:0-35807 GCA_021605205.1 Aegilops longissima | reverse complement strand
GAACTCGGGAGGCCTCCGACCGGCCCGAAGTACGACGTCATCAATGTAAAACCACCGAGGTCCACACTTCAGACGCCAAGCAGGCTTCGGATAGGTATCCCGTCTCGCAATGCGCCATATTTCGCCCCTCACTTCAAATATTGATCCTTCATGGTTGCACGGACAAGGCGTAACAACTTTCCATAGTTCAAAATGGGCCTCAATACCCGTAAATAGTTCGCATAAAGCAACATAACCCAATGATGCGTAATGGAGGCCGGGTAAAATTGTGCACCGAGGCCATAATGCCCGTGGCCCTGGAGGAATGGGTGAATGGGGAATCCCATGCCCTCAGCAAATAGGGGACGGCACACTGCTCTCGCAGACGGATTGGGGAAATCCTCCTACCGGTTTTGCCGCTGAAGGAGGCCAATCTCGCTCGAACAGGACCAGACCTGTGAGGAGGAGAAATCTCACGCTTGCAGCTTCCCAATTGGCTGGGGCACGAGCACCTCTCCCACTTGCCTCTCTCTAGGCTGGAACGGGAAGATGAGCTGGGAATGTTGGCCATGTTGGAGTGGTCTCTCCGCGTACTCGAGGATTTTTTCCACTGGCAGCCAATGGATCTGAGATCCAATCTCTTTAAATAGACGCTCTTTTCTGGATGGCTAGGGTGTTATTTGCAAAAATACCTACGTGGAAACTAAAGTTATAGATGTACAAGGTTTAGGGTGCGTATTGAATTATAAGTCCAATACATTACTTGAAGCCGAGGAGGAACTCGCTTTGCAATGCCGATGACAATCTGTGTGCCGAACATCTTGTCATTGAAAGCCTGGTTCGGGGGCTACTGAGGGAGTCCTGGATTATGGGTCTCGGGCGTCCGCCTGTTAGCCATGGGCTGACTGATGGGCTATGAAGATACGAAGACCAAGACCGCACTGTGTCCGAACGGGACTCTCCTTGGCGTGGAAGGCAAGCTTACGCATCGGATATGTAGATTCCTTTCTTTGTAACCGACCTGTGTAACCCTAGATCCTCTCTG
Source organism: Aegilops longissima (assembly GCA_021605205.1). Taxonomy (NCBI): domain Eukaryota; kingdom Viridiplantae; phylum Streptophyta; class Magnoliopsida; order Poales; family Poaceae; genus Aegilops; species Aegilops longissima. Next base: position 34,783 of record JAHIAM010003674.1, on the reverse strand, counting down.
TCTATATAAACCGGAGGACTTAGTCCGAAAGGGATATACTATTACCAGAGACACAAAGCTAGACTTCTAGGGTTTAGCCATTACGATCTCGTGGTAGATGAACTCTTGTAATACTTATATTCATCAAGATCAATCAAGCAGAAGTATGGTATTACCTCCATAGAGAGGGCCCAACCTGTAAACATCGTGTCCTCGCTCTCCGTTACCATCGACCTTAGATGCAGTTCGACCCCTACCCGAGATCCGCCTTTTTGACACCATACTATTCTATGATATTTACATTAACATGGAAATTCAAGTGCCAGCCATCATGCCATGATGCGTGAGGCCACTTAACATTACAACATATAACCATCTCATACATAAACTCATTATCATGACGAAGGCTATTTCACATCATATGCATACTCTACAAAACCAAGTTAGACGCCTCTAATCGGTTTTAGCAAATTTTAGTTACGTGGTTAACTAGCTTTAACAATAATACTACCTACCTACGCCCACAACATAAGATGATAATTTTGATGCTATATTAAGTTTCGGGTGAGTGAAAGAAGAGACTTAATTAAAATCTCTAGCCCCACACTAAACTTCATCTAATACGCATGGCCCCCTAGAAGATCATCCATCTTCGACACTCTCTTGTGTATGCGATGGTTCTATATTCCTGACTACGATGAAGCCCAAGGAACTATTAGCGATCATCGACAGCCGTGAGCCGATTGATTGTTAGAACCTCATAACAAGCTACATCATACTATCGATGAACTGAACCGGCAACACTCGAGGGAAGCATGGCAAGAACATCAAACCCTCATACCACATGTGATATAGATCGCAACCTGCACCTACTCATATAAATACTTATGATGTCATTGTTGAGAAACATAGTAGAAAACAAAACAAAAAATCTCGCCTACACACACCTGATACGTCTCCAATGTATCTATAATTTATGAAGTATTAATGCCATGTTTACAATAGTTTCATATGGTTTTGGTGAACTTATTAATCTAGTTCCTAGTGTTAGTTCCTATTTTTGCATGTTTTTGTTTTGCAGAGAATCCATACCAAACAAAGTCCAAACGCGATAAAAATTTATGAAGATTTTATGGAATATGTGTGATGTTTGGGAGGAAGAATCAACGAAGATTTGCAGCCGAGGGCCCCACAAGGCAACAGATGCGGCCTACCCCCGCCATGCCGGGATGCCTTGTGGGAACCTCATAAGTCAGCTTGGAGCCCTTAATTTTCGCAAGAAAGATAATTTCTCGATAAAAATCCAATCAAAATTTCAGCCCAATTGGAGTGACGGATCTCCGGAATATAAGGAACGGTTTTGGCCGTAAGACAACAACGGAAAACAGAGAGATCCATCTAGGGAGAGCCCTCCCCGATGGCCAATGAACTAGAAGAAGGAGGGGCCCTTCTCTCCTCCGGTGGCACCGCCGCCAGGACATCTCCTTCATCACCATCACCACCAACTTCTCCTCCGCTCATGGTGATGTGGGTAGTTCACCCCGAGGCTGAGGGTATGTACTAGTAGCTATGTGTTTGATCTCTCTCTCTCCCCTCATGTTCTTGATTTTGCATGATCTTGATGTATCATGAGCTTTGTTAATATAATTGGATCATATGGTGTTCTTCCTCTCTATCTTGTTGTGATGAATTGAGTCTTTCCCTTTGAGGTTTCAAGTATTATCGATTGAGTATTGATTTGAGATCACTTAATGTATGTCTTGCATGCATACCAATGGTGACAATGGGGTATTCAATTGATTCACTTGCATTCTCTGGTGACATCGGGGTTATCTAGGCATAGGGGTTGATACACGCCGCCCCTACTTTCTCCGATAGGAACTTTGGGGGTACTCTTGAAGCTCTTATTGTGTTGGATTGAATATTATGAATTTGAAATTATTTGGTGTTATTTTAGTAAGAACTCTAGGGTTGTTTAGACACTTATAGGGTCGCCAATAGATTGATCGGAAAGATAACTTTGACGTGGTTCACTACCTACAACAATTTCATCTTATGTTCTCCGCTATCGATAAGAACTTTGGAGTGATTTTGTCGCATTGAGGGATGGTTATGTGATTCGATTATTTTAGAATCGTTGAGACAATGCACTAGTGGAAGTATGAACCCTAGGCCTTGTTTCTAAGCATTGCAATACCGCCTGTGCTCACTTTTGTTACTTGCTACCTTGCTGTTTTTATTATTTCAGATTACAAAAACCTGTATCTACTATCCATACTACACTTGTATCACCATGTCTTTGTTACCTAGTGCACCTATACAATTTACCATTGTTTTGGTTGCTAGATACAAGAGATTTCTTGTATTTGATTGCAGGGTTATTTGAGAGAGACCATCTTCATCTTACACCACCCACAGATTGATAAATCTAAGGTCATCCACTTGAGGGAAATTTGCTGCTGTCCTACAAAAATATGCGCTTGGAGGCCCAACAGAGTCTACAAGAAGAAAGTTGCGTAGTAGACATCAACACCCAAGATCAATATGAAGATGCATAACAGGTTGGGATCACGATCGCTATCAGAATCGAAGTTGAAGTCAAGAACATGTCGGTGTAGATCGTGATTTGGAGTCCTCGAACCATCGATGAACACCTTGAACCGCCCAGAGAAACCGAAGACCTAAATCACGACCTCTCTACTTGATTGCAAGTGTAACCTTCATGATCCGCAGCTTCACCGCCTAGAGGTAATCTCGTGGGAGAATTAGATGGAGGAGATTAGAACCGACTAGGCTTCTATTATGGGGATTAGAGGAACTAGACCTAGCTCTAATTAGGCAAGTAGGACCAACTAAAACTAGAACTAGAAGAACTAGAGGAGGCTCCAATACTTGTGTGTTCAAAAGAGCTCCATACCTCAAGTATATATAGGTTGAAGGGAGAGAGGGCAGCCAAGAGGAGAAGGACCCCTTCTTGCGCGGCCAAGGAGGGAGGGAGTCCTTTCCTTCCCCACTCCGCCTCCTTCCATAGGGAAAGGGGCGCCCCCACTTAGTCCTTGGTGGCCCAAGTTGCCTTCTCCACTTGGCCTTTTTAGGCCCGCTGATATTAAATTAAATATGAAAGTGTTCTAAATATTTTCAGACCCTTTTATATATAATTTAACATCCCCAAAACATTTCCACACACACACACACACACACACACACACACACACACACACACACACACACACACACACACACACACATTTATTTATTTATCTAATCCGATATTACCCGATACTTTTCAACCCTTCCGTGACCCCTGTGAACGCCTGGATCCTCTCGTAACTATTCCAATATTAATGAAACAATTCCACAGTTATATTCTCATCAATCCAGTCCTACTAACACTTGGCGATCGTGATTGCCTTAAGCTTGTGACCCCGTGAGGTTCGGTAACTCTAGACATGAACGAAACTGTTGCTCAATGGTCGCTAACGGAACCGTGGACGCCCATATCGATCCCTATGGGCGCATGAATGATATTGAGTGAACCTTTGGTTATCATGTGATGTTCCTTTGCTTCACGATATTTCACAAAACCCAGATGCATTAGGATCCTCCCGAGTCATCACCATGTCACTTATACATTATCCTCGTACTAGCTTTTGTTCTTCTTCTTGTTGTCGTGTTCCGCATCCCCTCGACGTAGTCACCTGTTCCGGCTAGGCGATGATGGATGCCTTCACACCGAGAGGGCCCTAAGAATGCATCTCTATCGCGGAGGAGTGATTCCCACTCTCGAGCTATCTAGTCCCTTGTCAAACTTTCTCGATGAACCTTGTTGTCGTTATGATCAATCGTTACAGCTGACATTCGAACAACCCCAAAGCCCACCGTATGGTAAGAAGTGACTACGACCTCATGGTCTTAGGAGCAAAATCACATGTTAACACTCCATGTTATTACAATTGATTACAAACGGTATTAACTCAATTTATAACAACAAGTTTGGGTCAATTGAATATGACCACCCTTTGAACTTCATAATCTCAATGTTGTTTTAGGACTATCGTTACACTTAACGATTTCCTAAGATCCGGAAAATGATCACCAACAACACTTGAGCCAGTCCTAGAGGAAGACTAAGAACCTTTTATTTAACCGCTTCCATAATGCATATAGTTTTCCATCAATCATATTCCGTGATCATAACCGCTATAGCATAGAATATAAACACTTAATTATGAATATGGAAATAAATAAAATAATATTATTGCCTCTGTGGCATTTTTTCAACAAGGTGTTGGTTGTATGGTAGGGTGCATCGAACGCAAATTAAAATTTTCCACGCAGAATAACCAGAACATGCTATGGGAGATGGATCACGATCGTTACTCACTAGACGCAAAAGGTCGCGCAAATGATGAAGAGTTGGGGTAGCGTGTCCGCTGGTCGCCTCCTCGTCCGATCTCCTCGAACATCCAGTCATTGGTTCCCACGCATAGTTCGCGGAGCGGCGCAAGTGCACCGCCTAACGGTATCCCGCTGCGGAGGAGGAACACGGCGTGGATCTAGGTCCGATCACACAATCGGCAAAGAGGAGGTGGCTATTCGCAACACATGCAAACCAGTGATAGCGCCAAGCGATCAACCTCATGAGTGTGCCGCACCTCCACTTTATATAGGCGCCTTCAAGGGCTCAACACTTGGGCCTCGCACGGACCCTAAAGCCCACAAGTCTACTCTCCACAATCCGAATACAGCTCGGATCACATCCGACCAAAGGTCCTCGGACCCGACTTGAGGTTCCTTCCTTAAGGCGCCAATTCTTAGGTTCAAGCCGACTTGGTCGCAGCTTTAGATCACTCCGAACTGCATACTGGTAGCGGCCTCTAGCAAGGCATGCCGAACACCGCGCATTTATGAAGCTGGTTAGGTGAACCTGTACAACATATCACACTTCGTCCCTTTGCCACACGATATATGTTGTCGTGCTCAAGGCGTAGATTGTCATCTTGCGCTTAGCCTCTGACTTCTTTCATTCTAGTGATGCCGACCACTATCGGATTATCTCATAATCCTTGTCGCATGGCCATGCTTTTCCCGGTCGGATCACACGAGGGCCCGAGTATATCTTTCCTGATTGAGGGGCAATCCCATCTTGCTCACCACATCTCGCAAAGATGGGTCCGGACAAACCCAAACCTACCTTTGTAACTACCCGCTATGGAGTAACGCTTTGTTGGCCCAAAGCAAGTCTCATCACCATCCCGAGTACATGCCAACCAGTCTTAGGACATAGAATGTATGTTGTACTAGAGACTCACGATGACATATCGCTAGCGCCTGTCCGACTCTGGACCTTATTCGATTGACTCACTCACGCCGAATCTGACCGCACCTTTCCAAGTCCATATTATCCGGTTAGCATCCAATGCTCCATGGCTAATGAGACAAGCTATCGAGCATGTCATATGCTAGTATAGTCGCCATGCTGGCCCATATAGCCCTTTCGACTAGGGACCTTTAGGACAGGCATCATACAATGCATAGTCCCACAAACAAGTCACGATTTGCCGATACACATCATTGATAATGTCCAAGGACTATCTTTATTCATAAACACATAGGAAATATCATCATGATTGCCTCTAGGCATATCTCCAACACAAAGAGGCCCACAAATGTCAAGTCTCGCCTACAAAAGTCAAGGAGGTCAACAATAGTACAAGCAAGCTCCTATGGGTCCAAATGAGCCACCATGGTCAATGAAAGTTCAATCAAACTTTAATGGCCAACAAGTTAAAGAAACAAGACCACATAAAAGAATAAGTCAAAGATGAAGGAAAATGAGCAAAGAAGCCCAAGCCCAAACAAGTAAGTCTTCAATAGTGTAGGGGATTCTCTACTTAGTAGGCTACAACTCACCTCAGAGCCAACTAGAGCATATAGCCATACATAGCCAGACCAAGCCTCGTGCCAGCCGTGTATCTACAAAGGATTATCACACAAGCAGACATTATTGCTATAGTCAACAAAGGAATTTATTGTTACGCCTGCCATCGCCTGATAGCCTAGGGCCCGCCCACGGATATAACCTAAATGACGAAAAGCTACCTAGTTCAATCCTCCCACCTCCCTCCGCAAATTAGTCTTGGTCATTTATCAGGACTCAAAGGCCATATAAGACCCCCATGGCTTGTAAATCATTCACTCTGTAGAATAAACTTTGTCAATTAGACAAAGACCTTCGCCACAAAGCCGTGACATAACCCCCGCCTACCCATCACTAAGAGCATCTCCAATAGATGATGTATATTTGGTGCTCCAAACCGTGATGTAAAAATTTACATCACCAAAAAGTGCTTTTTACATCCGCAAAAAGGCTCAACTCCAACAGATGGTCCAAAAAGATGTAAAAGAGCAACTCCAACAGATAGTCCAAAATGAAGATGTAAAATTCTGAAACGACTAACTACTACTTCATCTCAACATAGTTCAAACATAGATGACATGAATTTAAACTAGAAGAACTACTCATCGTCTGAGGGCATCCAAGACGACTTCGGATGTTGGGAAATGTTGCATGGAAAACAAAAAATTCTATGCACATGCAATGATCTATCCATGGAGATGCATAGCAACGAGGGGGGGAGTATGTCTACATACCTTGTAGACCATAATCGTATGCTTTCACGCTGTTGATGTAGTCGAACTTCTTCTGCTTCAAACAATCAAGTACCAACGCGACGACACCTCCGCTGTTTCTACGCACGCTCAGCTGGGATGTCCTCGCTTGATCCAAAGCAAGACGCCGAGGTACTAGATGAGTTATGTCAGCACAACGGCATGGTGACGGTGATGGTGAGGATATCCGTAGTGCCGCCTAAGCACTACGAAAATATGATCAGGGTGTAACGGTGGGGGCGCCGACACGGCTAGGCAATTTTCTGGGTGTGCTGGGGCGCCCCCACATATATAGGTGGGAGGACAAGGAGAGGCCAGAGGCGCCCAAGTAGGACCGAATCCTACTTGTTCATCCTAGCTGGCGCCTTCCTTATTTACAGAGGGGAGGGAAAGAGGAGGGAGGAGGGAAGGAAGGGGAGGCCTAACCCTTCCTTCTCCCTTCCTTCCTTGTCCTTTGGTTCGCCCATATAGCGCACCAGCCCTTGTGGCTGGTGAGTTTCTTGGCCCATTAGGCCCATATCATTTGTCGGGTTAATAACCCTTCTCGTGACCCGATATGTACTTACCCTCCGAACACTTCGTGTCCGAATACCATTGTCCTATATATATCAATTCTCTCGACCATTTCGAGACTCCTCGTCATGTCTATGATCTCATCCAGACTCCTAAAACCATTCATTCACCAAATCACATAACTCGATAATACTATATCATCATCGAACGTTATATGCGAACCTCTACGGTTTGAGAATTATGTAGACATGACCGAGACACCTCCCGTTATTAACCAATAGCGGAACTGGATACCCATATTGGCTCCTACATATTCTACTTAAGATCTTTATCGGTCGAACTGCTATGACAACATACGCTATTCCCTTTGTCTATCGATAGTTATTTGCCCGAGATTCGATCGTAGGTATCTTCGCACTCTAGTTCAATCTCGCTATCGCAAGTATCTTTACTCATTCCATAATACATCACCTCATGACCAACTCCTTAGTCGCTTGCTTGCAAGCTTATGATGTGTATTACCGAGAGGGCCCAGAGATACCTTCCAATACTGGAGTGACAAATCCTAATCTCGATCTATGCCAACTCAACAAACACCTTCGGAGATACCGAGAGCATCTTTATAATTAACCAGCTTATGTTGTGACGCTTTGATAGTACAAAGGCATTCCTCCAAAGATCCGGAGTTGCATAATCTCATAGTCGGGAATATGTATTTGACATGAAGAAAGCAACAATAAAACCGAACGATCATAATGCTAAGCTAATGGATGAGTCTTGTCCATCACATCATTCTCCTAATGATGTGATCCTTATCAAATGACAACTCATGTCCTTGGTCAGAAACCTTAACCATCTTTGATCAACGAGCTAGTCAAGTAGAGGCTCACTAGGGACACGGTGTTTGTGTATATATTCACACATGTATTTAGGTTTCCGATCAATACAATTTAGCAGGAATAATAAACCTTTATCATGAATAATAAATATAAAATAACAACTTCATTATTGCCTCTAGGGCATATTTCCTTCAGCCTCCCACCTGCACTAGAGTCAATAATCTAGATTACATTGTAATGAATCTAACAGCCATGGAGTCTTGGTGTCGATCATGTTTTGCTCGTGGAAGAGGCTTAGTCAACGGTCTGCTACATTCAGATCTATATGTATTTAGAAATTTCTATGTCTCTTCTTGACTTGTTCATGATGGAGTTGAAGCGCCTCTGATGTGTTTGGTTCTTCGCGGAAATCAAGATTCCTTTGCCAAGGCAATCACTCCAGATTGTCACAAAAGATTTTCATTGGACCCAATGTACTAGGTATTACACCTAGATCGGATATGAACTCCTTCATCCGTCTTCATTTGCTGCTTGCGAAGCAGCTATGTACTCCGCTTCACACGTAGATCCCGCCACGACGCTTTGCTTGGAACTGCTCCAACTGACAGCTCCACCATTCAATATAAATATGTATCTGGTTTGCAACTTAGAGTCATCAGGATCAGTGTCAAAGGTAGCATCGACGTAACCATTTATGACGAGATCTTTGTCACCTCCATAAACGAGAAACATATCCTTGGTCCTTTTCAGGTACTTCAGATGTTCTTGACCGCTGTCCAAAGGATCCACTCGGATTACTTTTGGTACCTCCCTGCTGACTTATGGCACACATCAGGTTTGGTACACATCATAGCATACATGATAGAACCTATGGCTGAGGCATAGGGAATGACTTTCATTTTCTCTCTTTGCAAGGCTCGGGCTTTGAGTATGACTCAACTTCACACCTTGCAACACAGTAATAACCCTTTCCTGACTGATACATTTTGAACTTCTTCAAACTTTGTCAAGGTATGTGCTTTGTGAAAGTCCTATTAAGCTGCCTTGATCTATCTCTATAGATCTCGATGCCCAATATATAAGCAACTTCACCGAGGTCTTTCATTGAAAACTCTTATTCAAGTATCCTTTATGCTATCCAGAAATTCTACAACATTTGCAATCAACAATATGTCATCCACATATAATACTATAAATGCCATGAGCTCCCACTCACTTTCTTGTAAATACAAAGCTCCGAAGTCTGATAAAACCATATGCTTTGATCACCTCATCAAAGCGTATATTCCAACTCCAAGATGCCTGCACTAGTCCATAGATGGATCGCTAGAGCTTGAACACTTTGTTAGCACATTTAGGATCAACAAATCCTTCCGTTGCATGATATACAACTGTTCTTAAGAAATCTATTAAGGAATGCAGTTTTGACATCCATTTGCCGATTTCATAATCATAAAATGCGGCAATTGCTAACATGATTTAGACAGACTTTAAGCATCACTATGGGTGAGAAGGTCTCATCGTAGTCAACTCCTTGAACTTGTCAAAACCTTTCGCGACAAGTCGAGCTTTGTAGATAGTAACATTACCATCAGCTACTTCTTCTTGAAGATCCATTTATTCTCTATGGCTCACGATCATCGGCAAGTCCACCAAAGTCCAGACTTTGTTCTCACATGGATCCTATCCGATTTCATGGCCTCAAGCCATTTATTGAATCTGGGCTCATCATAGCTTCTTCATAGTTCAGGGTTCACCATGGTCTAGTAACATAACTTCCGTAACAGGATTACCTGCATTTCCGTGCTAACGTGTTTATCGACCTACGAGGTCTAGTAGTAACTTGATCTGAAGTTTCATGATCATCATCATTAGCTTCCTCTCTAGTTGGTGTAGGCATCACGAATAGATTTCTCCGATGTGCTACTTTCCAATTTGAGAGAAGGTACATTACCTCATCAAGTTCTACTTTTCTCCCACTCACTTCTTTCGAGAGAAACCTTCTAGAAAGGTTCCATTCTTGACAACAAAGACCTTGCCTTCGGATCTGTGGTAGAAGGTGTGCCCAATTGTTTCCTTAGGGTATCCTATGAAGACGCACTTCTTCGACGGTTCGATCTTATCAGTCGAAGCCTTTTGACATAAGTGTCGCAACCCCAAACTTTAAGAAACGACAACTTAGGTTTCTTGTCAAACCATAGTTCATACGATGTCATCTCAACGGATTTAGACGGTGCCCTATCTATTATATAATTAAAACAGAAGACAAATAAGCCATCACGTTTGTCCACATATGCTAATATTATTTACACTATTTGATCGTAATAGTAATGGTTGAGATTTAAAAGTTTTACGTGAACGCAGGTTAGCATGTATGTATCAAGGTTTTGAACTGTCACGTATATATTGTAAGCAAAGAGGACAGGAATCAGGAATTTTTTAATTCTTTTGAGGGCTGGTATATGTACGCAAAGTGGACTCGATGAGGAAAGGAATCATGCAGCGCTTAAAAAGAAGAAGTCCTACTTACACACTATTCCTATAAAAGAGGTCCAACTCACATACTATATATTAGTAAAAGAAGCTTATGGCCGATCAAAAAAGGAAAAGAAGATCATGGACCATCGATACAAAATAAGAAAAGAAGTGTACCCATCGCCAAAAAAGAAAAGAAGCTCACGGGCGATTCTCAAGAAGAAGAAACATGTATACATGAAGATTTGAAATTGCATGTACATACAAATATTTAGAAATACATGTGTCGGATTTCGGTCTTCCGAGACCTTCTAGGTTCAACACTGCATGCGAGATTTCACCCTCTACCTTCCTCGCTAAGATCTAAGCTATGAAAGGAACAACACAAGAGACACAAGGTTTATACTAGTTCGGCCACCATTGTGGTGTAATACCCTACTAGTTTGTGGTGTGGTGGATTGCCTCGGGCTGATGATGATGAATAATACAAAGAAGAACAACAGGGTCTCTGTTTGGTCAGGCGTGATGAACTGCTAGGAGGAGTTCGCCGCCTTCTCCTGCTAATCCCATATGCTGGATCCTCTCTAGATTTCTCGATGCCTCTACCTTGTGGGTGGCTATTTCTATTTATAGGCAAAGGCCCCTGGCCTCTCCCTAAATATTGAGGAAGGCGCCAACAATTGGCCATTTTGAAGGGGAACATCTAGTACACTTATCCCGACTAAAATTGGTCCTCACCGTCAAAGGCTCTAGTGGTGACGCTGGCTTGGGCTCCACAATGACTTTCTTCCTGCCGCACGGTCTTGGTCTTTTGCACCAAACGGATGCCTTTGCTTGATACTCTTGTCGCGCTTGCTCCCTTTGCACGAAAAGAGGAAAGGAGGACATCTGGCTGGCTCGCCTGGGCGCCCTTGGTCGTCATGGCTTATGCGCACGGCACCTCGTGAGGTACCCTGCCTTGATCTCTCCGCCTCGCGAGCCAACTCGACGAGGCCGTGCTCGAGAAGCCCTGCCGCTCCGCCCTCACGAGGCTTGGCCTCGCGAGGGTCCCGAGCTTGTGCCGATGAAGATGGGCCTTGATAGGCCACCCTTGAGCGACGCCAAGCCGCAGTGTAAACGGGGACCCTGCTCCTAACGACAAGAGGCCCCGGCCTGGCGCCATGACTTGGTTGAGCAGAGAAGCGGCGGGGTGCGGTTACCGCTGGGTTCTAATAAAATGCGGCCTTGGGCGCCGCGATGGTGGTTGATTGGACGCGGGCGGCTTAGCAATCGCGCTAATCGCCAAAGAGCGGCATCTGTCAGGCTTTGCTTCCTCCGTCATTGCTCGATCCCTTTCTTGCGCCTTCCCTTCCCGCCTCGAAATCTCCGACTACTTGATCACAGGCTCAAGAAGACATGGCGCCGCTGCACTCGCCGGAGCTTGGTACTCACCGCCTTTGACTGGCCGAATGTGTCGAGGATGGCTCGCCGGGCGCCGGATGGTGGCGCACAAGGCATCGACGGGCAGAGGTGTTCGAGGTGGCTTTTCTTTTCCGAGGGCCAAGGAAGCACCTTCTATCCGCTTCGAGCGCCATTGCTGCCGTCCTGTGCTCTCCTTCTTGAGTTCTTCTTCTCGTCTCCGCCACTACAAACCGCAAGCCCGCACCTCCACCCCAACTCGTTTTTCTTCCTGCGATTCGCCATTATTGTGAGGCTCACGCCGGGTGCATCCTCGGCCTTGCTGCACCACTCCTCCGGACCTCCCGCCGCGCAGCTTTGTCGCAGCGATGGAAGCTCCAACCCATCTCAAGCCCGGAAGAGGATCGAGGGCTTCAGGAGCAGTGGGTCATGGTAGATGCTGGGCGATCCACCTCGGATGATTCTGCCCACGGAGCAGCCCACGCCCATCGACGCTTGGTCTCGCTGAACTCGGATCCTCAAGCCGTGCTGGAGAAGATGGACATGATCTGCGGCCGAGCAACATGGAGGGGCGGCCGACTGGTGCATCGCCTCCCGAGGGAGTTCCAGAGCATCGTGGCCCGGTCGACAGAGACTTCGCCGCTGGAGGGCCCGCCTCGAGCCCCGCAGCCTTGGCCGACGAAGATCTGGCCGCGTCCTCAAATCTTTGGCCGGGGAGACGGCGAGGCCGAGGGCGCCTGCAATTTTGTTCCTTCGAGATGATTGGGAGCAGGCGGTGGAAGCCATGCCCGCCTTTATGGGGACGGCCTGCAGGTCATGGAGGTTCCCAATGACCCAGGCCCAGCGACGGTGAACGTGGTCCTCCGGCGACTCCAAAGAGGAGGAAGAAGAGGAGGGAAGCGGGCTGACCGAGGCAACCGACGGGAGTCGAGAGCGCAGGTCACGACTCTCCGACTTCGCTTTGCGCGATACGAGGATGGCGATTAGCGGGCGGCGAGAGCTTGCCCTAGATCTAAAAGGATAGGACTGGGCTGGTCCTCGCTGGTCTGCCCTGCCCAAGGTGATCCACAGACGCATCCCGCCTCCCGGCCTCTTGAGGCTGATCCTCGCAGCCGCTCTGGCTTCAAGTATAGCCGGAGGCTCGAGCCAGAGCTTGACTAGTAAGTGCTTGATTCTTGTTTTATTCCCTGCCACGCCGAGGCTTGATATCTGTATCCCTTGGTTAGGCTGGGCGCCAAGCGCGGAAGTCAAGGAGCCTCGAGGCCTGGCTCGGGGCAGCGCCCCATGAAGGAAGGCGACGGCAAGACACGGGCCTCTCCTGCCCGGGTCATCCTCGCGAGGCTCCGGTGGGCTGGGTCAGAGCTCAACCCCATGGCCCAAGCGATCCTCGAGGTGTCTTGCCCGACACAGCCCACACACTGTTGGGGCACGCAGGTTCCGCCCAGACACTGTGGTTACGCCGCCCTCTCTCCTACTCCACCAACTGCTATCTCCGACCTCCCACTGCCCCGATCGTGGCTGCTGAATTGGACCGATCGGGCAAGATCTTCGGGCGCCACTCGCCGGGTGGCCGGGCGCTGAGCCGTCTGGCCGGATTCGCCTGATAAGCCATTTGAGCGGCATCGTTCAGCCTTGGGCGGTTATGCACGAGGAGAAGCAGGCCGCCCTTGGGGCGGCGGTGCTCGTGACGCCTTTGGGGAGGTAGCCGATGTCCGAGGTTGCTGCAAGGCGCTGAGAGCGAGCAGTGGCTCTGGGACCAGCTTGCCAAGGAGGCCCGTGATTCGCCAAGAGAAGGAGGAAGACATGAAGGCTCGCGAGGCGGCCGCAAGGACCGGGACGCCAAGCTTAACAAGCGCTTGATCACTGGGTGCGCCGGGCAGGAGTTGGAGGCGGGAGGTCGAGCCGACGGCAAGGCGCAGGAAAGTGCTAGTTATCGACTAGAGGGGGGTGAATAGGCGATTTTATGGAAGTCTTCAAAACACGGATGTTTCAAGACAAACAACAGTAAATGACCTAGTTGATATGCAGCGGAAGATAACTACAACAAGCAAGCCATAGTCAAGTATGCAATAATGTGAACGGACAAGACTAATAATAGTAGCTATGGTAAGGATCAGATGGAAGATAGTATGAAGCCAAACAACAATAGAAGTCAAGCAAGAAGTCAAACAGATAAGACATATAAGCAATGACTTCAATGAAGACAAACTTAGGGTAAAGGAGGGAAGGGATAGAACCAAATACTAGTTGAAGACACAGGATTTGTTGGACCAGTTCCAGCTTGTCAGAAAACTCGACATCCGGGTTAGGGAGGCTGAGATTCAACTCAAGACCGCTTTCACCTTATTCCCCGAGCTAAGGACACAGCCCGCCTAATCACTCGTAAGTCTTCAAGGTAGACTGAACCTTCATGCATTTACGCTCACCGGCAATCCACAATGACTCCTGATGCTCATAACGCGACGCCTAACCGCCGGAGGATTCTACACTCAAGTGTAATAAGTCTTCAGTCACACTGACAAGAAAACTTCTGATGCCAACACTCTTGGCTCGGGTGTTTTGGGCTTTGTCCTCGAAGGATTTCTCTCTCTCAAAGGCTTCGAGGTGGGTTGCTCTCAAACGACAAAAGTCGCACTAACTCGAGCTGCCACCAATTTATGGTGTAGGGGTGGCTATTTATAGGCACTAGGCAACCCGACTGTTATGTCCAAATGACCCCTGGTCACTAAGGAACCCACACGTGTTCCAACGGTCAGATTTCAAACACTCACGGAAACTTTACTTGGGCTACAAAGCTGACTCATCCACTGATAAGTTTTGTTTCATTGTCTTCGTCAAGACATAGGATTTGGGTTGAGCATCATCACTATTCCGACTATGATCACTTGGACCCCACTTAACAAAGATGGTGGTTCCTACGACTCAACAAAGAAGAAAAGGAAACAACGAACAACATACCAAGGCCCATAGTCTTCACTCAATGTCTTCTCATGTCATAGTCTTCAATGTGAATATCTTCACGCATCACCATTGTCTTCAATTTCTTCATACATTTTTAGGGTCGCTCCGTAGGTAAACCGAATCAATGAGGGACACTACTTATGCTTATTCTCACAAACGATTAGTCCTCAACCACATTTGTCGTCAATACTCCAAAACCAACTAGGGTTGGCACTAGATGCACTTACAATCTGGTGATTGATGACAAACTGGTTGAAGTTTTCAACGGGATAAAATATGTGAAATTGTAAAGATAGGGAATTGTCTTCATATGGCAAAGGCTCAAGATGTGCATATAAGTAGTTTGCTTTTGGAATGCAAATGCACATGGCAGGTTGTACTTGTGGAGATCCTCTTCAACTTATGAAGATAATTCATCATGCATGAAATGATATAGCTAAGAGAATGACATGCATAATGAAAATGGACATCGCAGAATGATCTAAGTGCGAAGTTATCGTCACATGCGAATTTATCATCGCACTGGTAAAACACTCAGAACTCGGGAGGCCTCCGACCGGCCCGAAGTACGACGTCATCAATGTAAAACCACCGAGGTCCACACTTCAGACGCCAAGCAGGCTTCGGATAGGTATCCCGTCTCGCAATGCGCCATATTTCGCCCCTCACTTCAAATATTGATCCTTCATGGTTGCACGGACAAGGCGTAACAACTTTCCATAGTTCAAAATGGGCCTCAATACCCGTAAATAGTTCGCATAAAGCAACATAACCCAATGATGCGTAATGGAGGCCGGGTAAAATTGTGCACCGAGGCCATAATGCCCGTGGCCCTGGAGGAATGGGTGAATGGGGAATCCCATGCCCTCAGCAAATAGGGGACGGCACACTGCTCTCGCAGACGGATTGGGGAAATCCTCCTACCGGTTTTGCCGCTGAAGGAGGCCAATCTCGCTCGAACAGGACCAGACCTGTGAGGAGGAGAAATCTCACGCTTGCAGCTTCCCAATTGGCTGGGGCACGAGCACCTCTCCCACTTGCCTCTCTCTAGGCTGGAACGGGAAGATGAGCTGGGAATGTTGGCCATGTTGGAGTGGTCTCTCCGCGTACTCGAGGATTTTTTCCACTGGCAGCCAATGGATCTGAGATCCAATCTCTTTAAATAGACGCTCTTTTCTGGATGGCTAGGGTGTTATTTGCAAAAATACCTACGTGGAAACTAAAGTTATAGATGTACAAGGTTTAGGGTGCGTATTGAATTATAAGTCCAATACATTACTTGAAGCCGAGGAGGAACTCGCTTTGCAATGCCGATGACAATCTGTGTGCCGAACATCTTGTCATTGAAAGCCTGGTTCGGGGCTACCGAGGAGTCCTGGATTATGGGTCTCGGGCGTCCGCCTGTTAGCCATGGGCTGACTGATGGGCTATGAAGATACGAAGACCAAGACCGCACTGTGTCCGAACGGGACTCTCCTTGGCGTGGAAGGCAAGCTTACGCATCGGATATGTAGATTCCTTTCTTTGTAACCGACCTGTGTAACCCTAGATCCTCTCTGTCTATATAAACCGGAGGACTTAGTCCGAAAGGGATATACTATTACCAGAGACACAAAGCTAGACTTCTAGGGTTTAGCCATTACGATCTCGTGGTAGATGAACTCTTGTAATACTTATATTCATCAAGATCAATCAAGCAGAAGTATGGTATTACCTCCATAGAGAGGGCCCAACCTGTAAACATCGTGTCCTCGCTCTCCGTTACCATCGACCTTAGATGCAGTTCGACCCCTACCCGAGATCCGCCTTTTTGACACCATACTATTCTATGATATTTACATTAACATGGAAATTCAAGTGCCAGCCATCATGCCATGATGCGTGAGGCCACTTAACATTACAACATATAACCATCTCATACATAAACTCATTATCATGACGAAGGCTATTTCACATCATATGCATACTCTACAAAACCAAGTTAGACGCCTCTAATCGGTTTTAGCAAATTTTAGTTACGTGGTTAACTAGCTTTAACAATAATACTACCTACCTACGCCCACAACATAAGATGATAATTTTGATGCTATATTAAGTTTCGGGTGAGTGAAAGAAGAGACTTAATTAAAATCTCTAGCCCCACACTAAACTTCATCTAATACGCATGGCCCCCTAGAAGATCATCCATCTTCGACACTCTCTTGTGTATGCGATGGTTCTATATTCCTGACTACGATGAAGCCCAAGGAACTATTAGCGATCATCGACAGCCGTGAGCCGATTGATTGTTAGAACCTCATAACAAGCTACATCATACTATCGATGAACTGAACCGGCAACACTCGAGGGAAGCATGGCAAGAACATCAAACCTCATACCACATGTGATATAGATCGCAACCTGCACCTACTCATATAAATACTTATGATGTCATTGTTGAGAAACATAGTAGAAAACAAAACAAAAAATCTCGCCTACACACACCTGATACGTCTCCAATGTATCTATAATTTATGAAGTATTAATGCCATGTTTACAATAGTTTCATATGGTTTTGGTGAACTTATTAATCTAGTTCCTAGTGTTAGTTCCTATTTTTTGCATGTTTTTTGTTTTGCAGAGAATCCATACCAAACAAAGTCCAAACGCGATAAAAATTTATGAAGATTTTATGGAATATGTGTGATGTTTGGGAGGAAGAATCAACGAAGATTTGCAGCCGAGGGCCCCACAAGGCAACAGATGCGGCCTACCCCCGCCATGCCGGGATGCCTTGTGGGAACCTCATAAGTCAGCTTGGAGCCCTTAATTTTCGCAAGAAAGATAATTTCTCGATAAAAATCCAATCAAAATTTCAGCCCAATTGGAGTGACGGATCTCCGGAATATAAGGAACGGTTTTGGCCGTAAGACAACAACGGAAAACAGAGAGATCCATCTAGGGAGAGCCCTCCCCGATGGCCAATGAACTAGAAGAAGGAGGGGCCCTTCTCTCCTCCGGTGGCACCGCCGCCAGGACATCTCCTTCATCACCATCACCACCAACTTCTCCTCCGCTCATGGTGATGTGGGTAGTTCACCCCGAGGCTGAGGGTATGTACTAGTAGCTATGTGTTTGATCTCTCTCTCTCCCCTCATGTTCTTGATTTTGCATGATCTTGATGTATCATGAGCTTTGTTAATATAATTGGATCATATGGTGTTCTTCCTCTCTATCTTGTTGTGATGAATTGAGTCTTTCCCTTTGAGGTTTCAAGTATTATCGATTGAGTATTGATTTGAGATCACTTAATGTATGTCTTGCATGCATACCAATGGTGACAATGGGGTATTCAATTGATTCACTTGCATTCTCTGGTGACATCGGGGTTATCTAGGCATAGGGGTTGATACACGCCGCCCCTACTTTCTCCGATAGGAACTTTGGGGGTACTCTTGAAGCTCTTATTGTGTTGGATTGAATATTATGAATTTGAAATTATTTGGTGTTATTTTAGTAAGAACTCTAGGGTTGTTTAGACACTTATAGGGTCGCCAATAGATTGATCGGAAAGATAACTTTGACGTGGTTCACTACCTACAACAATTTCATCTTATGTTCTCCGCTATCGATAAGAACTTTGGAGTGATTTTGTCGCATTGAGGGATGGTTATGTGATTCGATTATTTTAGAATCGTTGAGACAATGCACTAGTGGAAGTATGAACCCTAGGCCTTGTTTCTAAGCATTGCAATACCGCCTGTGCTCACTTTTGTTACTTGCTACCTTGCTGTTTTTATTATTTCAGATTACAAAAACCTGTATCTACTATCCATACTACACTTGTATCACCATGTCTTTGTTACCTAGTGCACCTATACAATTTACCATTGTTTTGGTTGCTAGATACAAGAGATTTCTTGTATTTGATTGCAGGGTTATTTGAGAGAGACCATCTTCATCTTACACCACCCACAGATTGATAAATCTAAGGTCATCCACTTGAGGGAAATTTGCTGCTGTCCTACAAAAATATGCGCTTGGAGGCCCAACAGAGTCTACAAGAAGAAAGTTATGTAGTAGACATCAACACCCAAGATCAATATGAAGATGCATAACAGGTTGGGATCACGATCGCTATCAGAATCGAAGTTGAAGTCAAGAACATGTCGGTGTAGATCGTGATTTGGAGTCCTCGAACCATCGATGAACACCTTGAACCGCCCAGAGAAACCGAAGACCTAAATCACGACCTCTCTACTTGATTGCAAGTGTAACCTTCATGATCCGCAGCTTCACCGCCTAGAGGTAATCTCGTGGGAGAATTAGATGGAGGAGATTAGAACCGACTAGGCTTCTATTATGGGGATTAGAGGAACTAGACCTAGCTCTAATTAGGCAAGTAGGACCAACTAAAACTAGAACTAGAAGAACTAGAGGAGGCTCCAATACTTGTGTGTTCAAAAGAGCTCCATACCTCAAGTATATATAGGTTGAAGGGAGAGAGGGCAGCCAAGAGGAGAAGGACCCCTTCTTGCGCGGCCAAGGAGGGAGGGAGTCCTTTCCTTCCCCACTCCGCCTCCTTCCATAGGGAAAGGGGCGCCCCCACTTAGTCCTTGGTGGCCCAAGTTGCCTTCTCCACTTGGCCTTTTTAGGCCCGCTGATATTAAATTAAATATGAAAGTGTTCTAAATATTTTCAGACCCTTTTATATATAATTTAACATCCCCAAAACATTTCCACACACACACACACACACACACACACACACACACACACACACACACACACACACACACACACACACATTTATTTATTTATCTAATCCGATATTACCCGATACTTTTCAACCCTTCCGTGACCCCTGTGAACGCCTGGATCCTCTCGTAACTATTCCAATATTAATGAAACAATTCCACAGTTATATTCTCATCAATCCAGTCCTACTAACACTTGGCGATCGTGATTGCCTTAAGCTTGTGACCCCGTGAGGTTCGGTAACTCTAGACATGAACGAAACTGTTGCTCAATGGTCGCTAACGGAACCGTGGACGCCCATATCGATCCCTATGGGCGCATGAATGATATTGAGTGAACCTTTGGTTATCATGTGATGTTCCTTTGCTTCACGATATTTCACAAAACCCAGATGCATTAGGATCCTCCCGAGTCATCACCATGTCACTTATACATTATCCTCGTACTAGCTTTTGTTCTTCTTCTTGTTGTCGTGTTCCGCATCCCCCTGACGTAGTCACCTGTGTCTGGCTAGGCGATGATGGATGCCTTCACACCGAGAGGGCCCTAAGAATGCATCTCTATCGTCGGAGGAGTGATTCCCACTCTCGAGCTATCTAGTCCCTTGTCAAACTTTCTCGATGAACCTTGTTGTCGTTATGATCAATCGTTACAGCTGACATTCGAACAACCCCAAAGCCCACCGTATGGTAAGAAGTGACTACGACCTCATGGTCTTAGGAGCAAAATCACATGTTAACACTCCATGTTATTACAATTGATTACAAACGGTATTAACTCAATTTATAACAACAAGTTTGGGTCAATTGAATATGACCACCCTTTGAACTTCATAATCTCAATGTTGTTTTAGGACTATCGTTACACTTAACGATTTCCTAAGATCCGGAAAATGATCACCAACAACACTTGAGCCAGTCCTAGAGGAAGACTAAGAACCTTTTATTTAACCGCTTCCATAATGCATATAGTTTTCCATCAATCATATTCCGTGATCATAACCGCTATAGCATAGAATATAAACACTTAATTATGAATATGGAAATAAATAAAATAATATTATTGCCTCTGTGGCATTTTTTCAACAAGGTGTTGGTTGTATGGTAGGGTGCATCGAACGCAAATTAAAATTTTCCACGCAGAATAACCAGAACATGCTATGGGAGATGGATCACGATCGTTACTCACTAGACGCAAAAGGTCGCGCAAATGATGAAGAGTTGGGGTAGCGTGTCCGCTGGTCGCCTCCTCGTCCGATCTCCTCGAACATCCAGTCATTGGTTCCCACGCATAGTTCGCGGAGCGGCGCAAGTGCACCGCCTAACGGTATCCCGCTGCGGAGGAGGAACACGGCGTGGATCTAGGTCCGATCACACAATCGGCAAAGAGGAGGTGGCTATTCGCAACACATGCAAACCAGTGATAGCGCCAAGCGATCAACCTCATGAGTGTGCCGCACCTCCACTTTATATAGGCGCCTTCAAGGGCTCAACACTTGGGCCTCGCACGGACCCTAAAGCCCACAAGTCTACTCTCCACAATCCGAATACAGCTCGGATCACATCCGACCAAAGGTCCTCGGACCCGACTTGAGGTTCCTTCCTTAAGGCGCCAATTCTTAGGTTCAAGCCGACTTGGTCGCAGCTTTAGATCACTCCGAACTGCATACTGGTAGCGGCCTCTAGCAAGGCATGCCGAACACCGCGCATTTATGAAGCTGGTTAGGTGAACCTGTACAACATATCACACTTCGTCCCTTTGCCACACGATATATGTTGTCGTGCTCAAGGCGTAGATTGTCATCTTGCGCTTAGCCTCTGACTTCTTTCATTCTAGTGATGCCGACCACTATCGGATTATCTCATAATCCTTGTCGCATGGCCATGCTTTTCCCGGTCGGATCACACGAGGGCCCGAGTATATCTTTCCTGATTGAGGGGCAATCCCATCTTGCTCACCACATCTCGCAAAGATGGGTCCGGACAAACCCAAACCTACCTTTGTAACTACCCGCTATGGAGTAACGCTTTGTTGGCCCAAAGCAAGTCTCATCACCATCCCGAGTACATGCCAACCAGTCTTAGGACATAGAATGTATGTTGTACTAGAGACTCACGATGACATATCGCTAGCGCCTGTCCGACTCTGGACCTTATTCGATTGACTCACTCACGCCGAATCTGACCGCACCTTTCCAAGTCCATATTATCCGGTTAGCATCCAATGCTCCATGGCTAATGAGACAAGCTATCGAGCATGTCATATGCTAGTATAGTCGCCATGCTGGCCCATATAGCCCTTTCGACTAGGGACCTTTAGGACAGGCATCATACAATGCATAGTCCCACAAACAAGTCACGATTTGCCGATACACATCATTGATAATGTCCAAGGACTATCTTTATTCATAAACACATAGGAAATATCATCATGATTGCCTCTAGGCATATCTCCAACACAAAGAGGCCCACAAATGTCAAGTCTCGCCTACAAAAGTCAAGGAGGTCAACAATAGTACAAGCAAGCTCCTATGGGTCCAAATGAGCCACCATGGTCAATGAAAGTTCAATCAAACTTTAATGGCCAACAAGTTAAAGAAACAAGACCACATAAAAGAATAAGTCAAAGATGAAGGAAAATGAGCAAAGAAGCCCAAGCCCAAACAAGTAAGTCTTCAATAGTGTAGGGGATTCTCTACTTAGTAGGCTACAACTCACCTCAGAGCCAACTAGAGCATATAGCCATACATAGCCAGACCAAGCCTCGTGCCAGCCGTGTATCTACAAAGGATTATCACACAAGCAGACATTATTGCTATAGTCAACAAAGGAATTTATTGTTACGCCTGCCATCGCCTGATAGCCTAGGGCCCGCCCACGGATATAACCTAAATGACGAAAAGCTACCTAGTTCAATCCTCCCACCTCCCTCCGCAAATTAGTCTTGGTCATTTATCAGGACTCAAAGGCCATATAAGACCCCCATGGCTTGTAAATCATTCACTCTGTAGAATAAACTTTGTCAATTAGACAAAGACCTTCGCCACAAAGCCGTGACATAACCCCCGCCTACCCATCACTAAGAGCATCTCCAATAGATGATGTATATTTGGTGCTCCAAACCGTGATGTAAAAATTTACATCACCAAAAAGTGCTTTTTACATCCGCAAAAAGGCTCAACTCCAACAGATGGTCCAAAAAGATGTAAAAGAGCAACTCCAACAGATAGTCCAAAATGAAGATGTAAAATTCTGAAACGACTAACTACTACTTCATCTCAACATAGTTCAAACATAGATGACATGAATTTAAACTAGAAGAACTACTCATCGTCTGAGGGCATCCAAGACGACTTCGGATGTTGGGAAATGTTGCATGGAAAACAAAAAATTCTATGCACATGCAATGATCTATCCATGGAGATGCATAGCAACGAGGGGGGGAGTATGTCTACATACCTTGTAGACCATAATCGTATGCTTTCACGCTGTTGATGTAGTCGAACTTCTTCTGCTTCAAACAATCAAGTACCAACGCGACGACACCTCCGCTGTTTCTACGCACGCTCAGCTGGGATGTCCTCGCTTGATCCAAAGCAAGACGCCGAGGTACTAGATGAGTTATGTCAGCACAACGGCATGGTGACGGTGATGGTGAGGATATCCGTAGTGCCGCCTAAGCACTACGAAAATATGATCAGGGTGTAACGGTGGGGGCGCCGACACGGCTAGGCAATTTTCTGGGTGTGCTGGGGCGCCCCCACATATATAGGTGGGAGGACAAGGAGAGGCCAGAGGCGCCCAAGTAGGACCGAATCCTACTTGTTCATCCTAGCTGGCGCCTTCCTTATTTACAGAGGGGAGGGAAAGAGGAGGGAGGAGGGAAGGAAGGGGAGGCCTAACCCTTCCTTCTCCCTTCCTTCCTTGTCCTTTGGTTCGCCCATATAGCGCACCAGCCCTTGTGGCTGGTGAGTTTCTTGGCCCATTAGGCCCATATCATTTGTCGGGTTAATAACCCTTCTCGTGACCCGATATGTACTTACCCTCCGAACACTTCGTGTCCGAATACCATTGTCCTATATATATCAATTCTCTCGACCATTTCGAGACTCCTCGTCATGTCTATGATCTCATCCAGACTCCTAAAACCATTCATTCACCAAATCACATAACTCGATAATACTATATCATCATCGAACGTTATATGCGAACCTCTACGGTTTGAGAATTATGTAGACATGACCGAGACACCTCCCGTTATTAACCAATAGCGGAACTGGATACCCATATTGGCTCCTACATATTCTACTTAAGATCTTTATCGGTCGAACTGCTATGACAACATACGCTATTCCCTTTGTCTATCGATAGTTATTTGCCCGAGATTCGATCGTAGGTATCTTCGCACTCTAGTTCAATCTCGCTATCGCAAGTATCTTTACTCATTCCATAATACATCACCTCATGACCAACTCCTTAGTCGCTTGCTTGCAAGCTTATGATGTGTATTACCGAGAGGGCCCAGAGATACCTTCCAATACTGGAGTGACAAATCCTAATCTCGATCTATGCCAACTCAACAAACACCTTCGGAGATACCGAGAGCATCTTTATAATTAACCAGCTTATGTTGTGACGCTTTGATAGTACAAAGGCATTCCTCCAAAGATCCGGAGTTGCATAATCTCATAGTCGGGAATATGTATTTGACATGAAGAAAGCAACAATAAAACCGAACGATCATAATGCTAAGCTAATGGATGAGTCTTGTCCATCACATCATTCTCCTAATGATGTGATCCTTATCAAATGACAACTCATGTCCTTGGTCAGAAACCTTAACCATCTTTGATCAACGAGCTAGTCAAGTAGAGGCTCACTAGGGACACGGTGTTTGTGTATATATTCACACATGTATTTAGGTTTCCGATCAATACAATTTAGCAGGAATAATAAACCTTTATCATGAATAATAAATATAAAATAACAACTTCATTATTGCCTCTAGGGCATATTTCCTTCAGCCTCCCACCTGCACTAGAGTCAATAATCTAGATTACATTGTAATGAATCTAACAGCCATGGAGTCTTGGTGTCGATCATGTTTTGCTCGTGGAAGAGGCTTAGTCAACGGTCTGCTACATTCAGATCTATATGTATTTAGAAATTTCTATGTCTCTTCTTGACTTGTTCATGATGGAGTTGAAGCGCCTCTGATGTGTTTGGTTCTTCGCGGAAATCAAGATTCCTTTGCCAAGGCAATCACTCCAGATTGTCACAAAAGATTTTCATTGGACCCAATGTACTAGGTATTACACCTAGATCGGATATGAACTCCTTCATCCGTCTTCATTTGCTGCTTGCGAAGCAGCTATGTACTCCGCTTCACACGTAGATCCCGCCACGACGCTTGCTTGGAACTGCTCCAACTGACAGCTCCACCATTCAATATAAATATGTATCTGGTTTGCAACTTAGAGTCATCAGGATCAGTGTCAAAGGTAGCATCGACGTAACCATTTATGACGAGATCTTTGTCACCTCCATAAACGAGAAACATATCCTTGGTCCTTTTCGTACTTCAGATGTTCTTGACCGCTGTCCAAAGGATCCACTCGGATTACTTTTGGTACCTCCCTGCTGACTTATGGCACACATCAGGTTTGGTACACATCATAGCATACATGATAGAACCTATGGCTGAGGCATAGGGAATGACTTTCATTTTCTCTCTTTGCAAGGCTCGGGCTTTGAGTATGACTCAACTTCACACCTTGCAACACAGTAATAACCCTTTCCTGACTGATACATTTTGAACTTCTTCAAACTTTGTCAAGGTATGTGCTTTGTGAAAGTCCTATTAAGCTGCCTTGATCTATCTCTATAGATCTCGATGCCCAATATATAAGCAACTTCACCGAGGTCTTTCATTGAAAACTCTTATTCAAGTATCCTTTATGCTATCCAGAAATTCTACAACATTTGCAATCAACAATATGTCATCCACATATAATACTATAAATGCCATGAGCTCCCACTCACTTTCTTGTAAATACAAAGCTCCGAAGTCTGATAAAACCATATGCTTTGATCACCTCATCAAAGCGTATATTCCAACTCCAAGATGCCTGCACTAGTCCATAGATGGATCGCTAGAGCTTGAACACTTTGTTAGCACATTTAGGATCAACAAATCCTTCCGTTGCATGATATACAACTGTTCTTAAGAAATCTATTAAGGAATGCAGTTTTGACATCCATTTGCCGATTTCATAATCATAAAATGCGGCAATTGCTAACATGATTTAGACAGACTTTAAGCATCACTATGGGTGAGAAGGTCTCATCGTAGTCAACTCCTTGAACTTGTCAAAACCTTTCGCGACAAGTCGAGCTTTGTAGATAGTAACATTACCATCAGCTACTTCTTCTTGAAGATCCATTTATTCTCTATGGCTCACGATCATCGGCAAGTCCACCAAAGTCCAGACTTTGTTCTCACATGGATCCTATCCGATTTCATGGCCTCAAGCCATTTATTGAATCTGGGCTCATCATAGCTTCTTCATAGTTCAGGGTTCACCATGGTCTAGTAACATAACTTCCGTAACAGGATTACCTGCATTTCCGTGCTAACGTGTTTATCGACCTACGAGGTCTAGTAGTAACTTGATCTGAAGTTTCATGATCATCATCATTAGCTTCCTCTCTAGTTGGTGTAGGCATCACGAATAGATTTCTCCGATGTGCTACTTTCCAATTTGAGAGAAGGTACATTACCTCATCAAGTTCTACTTTTCTCCCACTCACTTCTTTCGAGAGAAACCTTCTAGAAAGGTTCCATTCTTGACAACAAAGACCTTGCCTTCGGATCTGTGGTAGAAGGTGTGCCCAATTGTTTCCTTAGGGTATCCTATGAAGACGCACTTCTTCGATTTGGGTTCGATCTTATCAGGCTGAAGCCTTTTGACATAAGTGTCGCAACCCCAAACTTTAAGAAACGACAACTTAGGTTTCTTGTCAAACCATAGTTCATACGATGTCATCTCAACGGATTTAGACGGTGCCCTATCTATTATATAATTAAAACAGAAGACAAATAAGCCATCACGTTTGTCCACATATGCTAATATTATTTACACTATTTGATCGTAATAGTAATGGTTGAGATTTAAAAGTTTTACGTGAACGCAGGTTAGCATGTATGTATCAAGGTTTTGAACTGTCACGTATATATTGTAAGCAAAGAGGACAGGAATCAGGAATTTTTTAATTCTTTTGAGGGCTGGTATATGTACGCAAAGTGGACTCGGATGAGGAAAGGAATCATGCAGCGTTTAAAAAGAAGAAGTCCTACTTACACACTATTCCTATAAAAGAGGTCCAACTCACATACTATATATTAGTAAAAGAAGCTTATGGCCGATCGGACAAAAAAGGAAAAGAAGATCATGGACCATCGATACAAAATAAGAAAAGAAGTGTACCCATCGCCAAAAAAGAAAAGAAGCTCACGGGCGATTCTCAAGAAGAAGAAACATGTATACATGAAGATTTGAAATTGCATGTACATACAAATATTTAGAAATACATGTGTCGGATTTCGGTCTTCCGAGACCTTCTAGGTTCAACACTGCATGCGAGATTTCACCCTCTACCTTCCTCGCTAAGATCTAAGCTATGAAAGGAACAACACAAGAGACACAAGGTTTATACTAGTTCGGCCACCATTGTGGTGTAATACCCTACTAGTTTGTGGTGTGGTGGATTGCCTCGGGCTGATGATGATGAATAATACAAAGAAGAACAACAGGGTCTCTGTTTGGTCAGGCGTGATGAACTGCTAGGAGGAGTTCGCCGCCTTCTCCTGCTAATCCCATATGCTGGATCCTCTCTAGATTTCTCGATGCCTCTACCTTGTGGGTGGCTATTTCTATTTATAGGCAAAGGCCCCTGGCCTCTCCCTAAATATTGAGGAAGGCGCCAACAATTGGCCATTTTGAAGGGGAACATCTAGTACACTTATCCCGACTAAAATTGGTCCTCACCGTCAAAGGCTCTAGTGGTGACGCTGGCTTGGGCTCCACAATGACTTTCTTCCTGCCGCACGGTCTTGGTCTTTTGCACCAAACGGATGCCTTTGCTTGATACTCTTGTCGCGCTTGCTCCCTTTGCACGAAAAGAGGAAAGGAGGACATCTGGCTGGCTCGCCTGGGCGCCCTTGGTCGTCATGGCTTATGCGCACGGCACCTCGTGAGGTACCCTGCCTTGATCTCTCCGCCTCGCGAGCCAACTCGACGAGGCCGTGCTCGAGAAGCCCTGCCGCTCCGCCCTCACGAGGCTTGGCCTCGCGAGGGTCCCGAGCTTGTGCCGATGAAGATGGGCCTTGATAGGCCACCCTTGAGCGACGCCAAGCCGCAGTGTAAACGGGGACCCTGCTCCTAACGACAAGAGGCCCCGGCCTGGCGCCATGACTTGGTTGAGCAGAGAAGCGGCGGGGTGCGGTTACCGCTGGGTTCTAATAAAATGCGGCCTTGGGCGCCGCGATGGTGGTTGATTGGACGCGGGCGGCTTAGCAATCGCGCTAATCGCCAAAGAGCGGCATCTGTCAGGCTTTGCTTCCTCCGTCATTGCTCGATCCCTTTCTTGCGCCTTCCCTTCCCGCCTCGAAATCTCCGACTACTTGATCACAGGCTCAAGAAGACATGGCGCCGCTGCACTCGCCGGAGCTTGGTACTCACCGCCTTTGACTGGCCGAATGTGTCGAGGATGGCTCGCCGGGCGCCGGATGGTGGCGCACAAGGCATCGACGGGCAGAGGTGTTCGAGGTGGCTTTTCTTTTCCGAGGGCCAAGGAAGCACCTTCTATCCGCTTCGAGCGCCATTGCTGCCGTCCTGTGCTCTCCTTCTTGAGTTCTTCTTCTCGTCTCCGCCACTACAAACCGCAAGCCCGCACCTCCACCCCAACTCGTTTTTCTTCCTGCGATTCGCCATTATTGTGAGGCTCACGCCGGGTGCATCCTCGGCCTTGCTGCACCACTCCTCCGGACCTCCCGCCGCGCAGCTTTGTCGCAGCGATGGAAGCTCCAACCCATCTCAAGCCCGGAA
Organism: Aegilops longissima; assembly: GCA_021605205.1. Classification (NCBI taxonomy): domain Eukaryota; kingdom Viridiplantae; phylum Streptophyta; class Magnoliopsida; order Poales; family Poaceae; genus Aegilops; species Aegilops longissima. The sequence continues at coordinate 6,103 of JAHIAM010003674.1, read as the reverse complement.
GAGGATCGAGGGCTTCAGGAGCAGTGGGTCATGGTAGATGCTGGGCGATCCACCTCGGATGATTCTGCCCACGGAGCAGCCCACGCCCATCGACGCTTGGTCTCGCTGAACTCGGATCCTCAAGCCGTGCTGGAGAAGATGGACATGATCTGCGGCCGAGCAACATGGAGGGGCGGCCGACTGGTGCATCGCCTCCCGAGGGAGTTCCAGAGCATCGTGGCCCGGTCGACAGAGACTTCGCCGCTGGAGGGCCCGCCTCGAGCCCCGCAGCCTTGGCCGACGAAGATCTGGCCGCGTCCTCAAATCTTTGGCCGGGGAGACGGCGAGGCCGAGGGCGCCTGCAATTTTGTTCCTTCGAGATGATTGGGAGCAGGCGGTGGAAGCCATGCCCGCCTTTATGGGGACGGCCTGCAGGTCATGGAGGTTCCCAATGACCCAGGCCCAGCGACGGTGAACGTGGTCCTCCGGCGACTCCAAAGAGGAGGAAGAAGAGGAGGGAAGCGGGCTGACCGAGGCAACCGACGGGAGTCGAGAGCGCAGGTCACGACTCTCCGACTTCGCTTTGCGCGATACGAGGATGGCGATTAGCGGGCGGCGAGAGCTTGCCCTAGATCTAAAAGGATAGGACTGGGCTGGTCCTCGCTGGTCTGCCCTGCCCAAGGTGATCCACAGACGCATCCCGCCTCCCGGCCTCTTGAGGCTGATCCTCGCAGCCGCTCTGGCTTCAAGTATAGCCGGAGGCTCGAGCCAGAGCTTGACTAGTAAGTGCTTGATTCTTGTTTTATTCCCTGCCACGCCGAGGCTTGATATCTGTATCCCTTGGTTAGGCTGGGCGCCAAGCGCGGAAGTCAAGGAGCCTCGAGGCCTGGCTCGGGGCAGCGCCCCATGAAGGAAGGCGACGGCAAGACACGGGCCTCTCCTGCCCGGGTCATCCTCGCGAGGCTCCGGTGGGCTGGGTCAGAGCTCAACCCCATGGCCCAAGCGATCCTCGAGGTGTCTTGCCCGACACAGCCCACACACTGTTGGGGCACGCAGGTTCCGCCCAGACACTGTGGTTACGCCGCCCTCTCTCCTACTCCACCAACTGCTATCTCCGACCTCCCACTGCCCCGATCGTGGCTGCTGAATTGGACCGATCGGGCAAGATCTTCGGGCGCCACTCGCCGGGTGGCCGGGCGCTGAGCCGTCTGGCCGGATTCGCCTGATAAGCCATTTGAGCGGCATCGTTCAGCCTTGGGCGGTTATGCACGAGGAGAAGCAGGCCGCCCTTGGGGCGGCGGTGCTCGTGACGCCTTTGGGGAGGTAGCCGATGTCCGAGGTTGCTGCAAGGCGCTGAGAGCGAGCAGTGGCTCTGGGACCAGCTTGCCAAGGAGGCCCGTGATTCGCCAAGAGAAGGAGGAAGACATGAAGGCTCGCGAGGCGGCCGCAAGGACCGGGACGCCAAGCTTAACAAGCGCTTGATCACTGGGTGCGCCGGGCAGGAGTTGGAGGCGGGAGGTCGAGCCGACGGCAAGGCGCAGGAAAGTGCTAGTTATCGACTAGAGGGGGGTGAATAGGCGATTTTATGGAAGTCTTCAAAACACGGATGTTTCAAGACAAACAACAGTAAATGACCTAGTTGATATGCAGCGGAAGATAACTACAACAAGCAAGCCATAGTCAAGTATGCAATAATGTGAACGGACAAGACTAATAATAGTAGCTATGGTAAGGATCAGATGGAAGATAGTATGAAGCCAAACAACAATAGAAGTCAAGCAAGAAGTCAAACAGATAAGACATATAAGCAATGACTTCAATGAAGACAAACTTAGGGTAAAGGAGGGAAGGGATAGAACCAAATACTAGTTGAAGACACAGGATTTGTTGGACCAGTTCCAGCTTGTCAGAAAACTCGACATCCGGGTTAGGGAGGCTGAGATTCAACTCAAGACCGCTTTCACCTTATTCCCCGAGCTAAGGACACAGCCCGCCTAATCACTCGTAAGTCTTCAAGGTAGACTGAACCTTCATGCATTTACGCTCACCGGCAATCCACAATGACTCCTGATGCTCATAACGCGACGCCTAACCGCCGGAGGATTCTACACTCAAGTGTAATAAGTCTTCAGTCACACTGACAAGAAAACTTCTGATGCCAACACTCTTGGCTCGGGTGTTTTGGGCTTTGTCCTCGAAGGATTTCTCTCTCTCAAAGGCTTCGAGGTGGGTTGCTCTCAAACGACAAAAGTCGCACTAACTCGAGCTGCCACCAATTTATGGTGTAGGGGTGGCTATTTATAGGCACTAGGCAACCCGACTGTTATGTCCAAATGACCCCTGGTCACTAAGGAACCCACACGTGTTCCAACGGTCAGATTTCAAACACTCACGGAAACTTTACTTGGGCTACAAAGCTGACTCATCCACTGATAAGTTTTGTTTCATTGTCTTCGTCAAGACATAGGATTTGGGTTGAGCATCATCACTATTCCGACTATGATCACTTGGACCCCACTTAACAAAGATGGTGGTTCCTACGACTCAACAAAGAAGAAAAGGAAACAACGAACAACATACCAAGGCCCATAGTCTTCACTCAATGTCTTCTCATGTCATAGTCTTCAATGTGAATATCTTCACGCATCACCATTGTCTTCAATTTCTTCATACATTTTTAGGGTCGCTCCGTAGGTAAACCGAATCAATGAGGGACACTACTTATGCTTATTCTCACAAACGATTAGTCCTCAACCACATTTGTCGTCAATACTCCAAAACCAACTAGGGTTGGCACTAGATGCACTTACAATCTGGTGATTGATGACAAACTGGTTGAAGTTTTCAACGGGATAAAATATGTGAAATTGTAAAGATAGGGAATTGTCTTCATATGGCAAAGGCTCAAGATGTGCATATAAGTAGTTTGCTTTTGGAATGCAAATGCACATGGCAGGTTGTACTTGTGGAGATCCTCTTCAACTTATGAAGATAATTCATCATGCATGAAATGATATAGCTAAGAGAATGACATGCATAATGAAAAATGGACACCGCAGAATGATCTAAGTGCGGAAGTTATCGCCACATGCGGAATTTATCATCGCACTGGTAAAGCAAATAAGTAGCAACCATCGAGTTTAAGTGTTACAACTCATAAGAACCAAATGTTTCAAAACGAGAGTTGTAAACACTAGGCAAAATATAGTGCAACCGCCTTATGAACCCGCTTGAAGACTATCAAACTCATATGCTTCCCCTTGTCAAGAAGGACCAAAAGGTTTGAAGACATAGACATCTACTCGCCTCTTCAAGAAGATGATGCAACAGGTTGTCTTGTTGGTGGGCGCATTTAGCCGGGCGCAGGTCGATTTCGCGAAGTAGGGGGCGTGAAGTAGCATCGGCTTCATCATCGATCACTGGCATTGACTGCCGGGAGGAAGAATAGTCGAGTCTTCAAGAGATGGAGTTCGCCAGAACTGCATTCCGTGGAGGAGTGGAGTCAAACTTGAAACGCTCAAAGGAAGCCATCGCCTTGAAGATCAGCTCAAGATCGAGAGGGTCAAACTCTTCCATGATCGCCGACAAGTCTCGTGGAGTGACAAAAGCATTCTTGGTGGCAAGGTTACAATGGATTGACGCCCACCAAGAGGCTTTGCATTTGACGCTTTAGCCAGGAGTGATGCTTATCTTGCTTTTGATGCAGCGCCACAAGAAGTTCTCGATCGTTGAGGACTCGAGGCGCTTCCAGGCCTTTGGCCAATTGTGCTCTCGGGCTTCAATGTGCAACGGCGAGGCAAGGTGTGTTCCCACCGGATAGACACGAGATACCGCTGGACGCCCATAGGTTGAGAGAAGCTGTGGTGATTCTGCTCAAGACTTAGTGGCGCTTTGGCAGGCTGGTATATGGCTTCAATGCAATATATCAACCGTAGAAAGATCGATGATTCAGCAGAGGGTTGATAGTTGATAGCAGAGTGCATCTTGATGAGGCACATGACCCATGGAGCATAGAACTGCATCAAAAGATCGATCCAGAGGCAGCCAATTGTCGATGAAGAAATCTTATGGTTGAAGCGATGCCATTGAGGATGTAGAAGACCAATGTCTTCATTGCTCCTTCAAGCTTTGCGATGAATGCCCTTTTATTGGCCATAGAGTTCTCCGATGATGTGATATATGGTACGAGGCAGATACTCAAGGTCATCAACAAAGAAGTGTTGAGGGATTCACATGTGGCAGTGGCTTCATCATGCTTAGCATCCGACCCATTCGGTTCTCGCTTATGAAATATGCTTTCCAAGGCATCGCGTGGAGTTGACATCCGTGTTCAAACAACTCTCCGGGGTGGGTAGGCCTGTGAGCTCAATGATGTCAAGAGCTTTGGCTTCATGATGGATATTTCCATCATCCACTCGAGAACCCATGTCTCGGATTCTGCTTTAGAGATGTGGAGTGTGGCATAGAATTTAAGCACTATTTCTTCATTCCAGGTTTTTGTCTGTTACGGCCAAGGCATATGCATCATGAAAGCCAAGTGCTTTCTTCTAAGCACGCAGTCCGCAATGGCTTCAGTGTTGAGGCACATATGAGGGAAAATGCGCCTTGGTCATACTAACACAGGAGTAATAGCCTTTTGCTGATAGCCCGAACCGCCGATGAGATCCTTGGCCTTTTGTAGGGTTCTTTGCAACAAAGAAAGTATTGTGGGCTTTGAAGCCATTTGCATTGAAAGAACTAGTTGAGGTGGCAGTGTTCGAAACCTTGGCGCTTGGCTTGCTCGGACCGAGGCCTATGCCAATATGATAGTCAATTGAGGACCGGAGGCATGAGGCGGGGACCGAACGGCCATCTTATCGTGATTAGCTCGCCATAGTTGTATGCTTGCTCGATTGTGTAGGGCCTTGGTATGAACGAGAAGGCAGAATCGAGGCTTCAGCGCTCAAACAGATGCTTGGGGAGCAGTTGCCTCATTGGCTTTCAGACGCCTTCATTGGTTCAGGAGGCTGGGACAGCCCATTTTCACCATGACCACGCATTGGCTTCATTGGTGTTGGAGGTGGCAGCCCTATTGTTTTCAACCTCCACTTGAGGAGCTGGAGGGTCGGGCACTGCACGTTGATATCGGGATCACTTCTTCACCATCGGGGTGTAGGAACACGCTTCTTTTGGGTGTCAGGGCTGATGAGGATTGTCTTCAAGAGCTTTGGCTTCGATTCAAAGACATTCCAGCTTGGAGTGGCTTGAAAACACTTTACGGCAACAGGTTGGTGGTGCACTTCTCCTTCTGAACGCCTGAAGAGGCACTTGAGGCCTTTGACCTTTCGGCTCAAAATGTCGGCACGCCTTTGGAGATGGGGTTGCCCTGGCCTCAAAGTCTTCCTCTTCTTCTTGGTGTTGCTGTTGGGGAGTGACTTGTTGTTGGGGAGTGACTTGTTGTTGGGGAGTACTGGGGAGTCTTGTTGTTGGGCGATCAGCCCATGAAGCATCCCTGCAATTGGCGCCGAGGACAACCAATGTCGATGAGTTTGCTGTTCATTAACAAGCGATGATACCACATTGTACTCGATTTGAGGAAGAACTTCATCATCTTCAACATTTCATGGTGACCAATGTCTTCAGCAGTGGGGGGATCAGCTGAATCTCTTCACTTGAACCTCTCAGGAAGAGCTCATGAACAATATTCAAGTTCTTGCGTAATGGACAACCACGAAATGGGTTCAACAATCAAGGGCCTGTGGGAGCAGCCCGATTCTTCTTGGTCTTTAGCTTCTTCTTGGAGGGAGCAGCATCGAGGCGCCAGATTTTTCCTTTTTCGCTTCAGCCTTGGCAGCCCCGCCTTTTTCTTTCGAGGCTTGACTGCATTTTGGCTTCGAGCCACCATGCGCTTGGGAAGACTATGCGGGCTCTTCCCGCCTTGAAGGTGCAGCTTGGTCACTGAAGACTTTTCTTTGCAGCCATCCTGGGTCGATGCCAGACGGCCAAGTGCCTTGCGCTTTCACATTGTAGGCAAGCACACACTTGTCGCCAGAGCCTTCATGGCCACGAGCCTCCGCTTCTTCACGCTTTTGACAAAGTTTTGAGGTCGCGATGACCTTGAAGTTTTTGACGCCTTGCACACCGA